>MDKI01254409.1:0-113210 GCA_005239505.1 Nicotiana paniculata | reverse complement strand
AATATTTATAGCAAAAAATAGTATAGAATTTGGGTGTGGTCAAAAAATAGTTGTTCACAGGGTGCAACATCCCGTAATTTAATATTGCGAAGCGTAACATCATCGTAATATAATACTGCGGGACGTAATATTGCGGGGCGTAAAATCATTCCCCCCTTTGGAACATTCGTCCTTGAATGTTGGCTGATGCTCTTATCATTCTCATAACCCATAGGTCTTGCAAATACTTTAGTACTCGTCTTGCCATCTAAGCGCCTATTCTGTGAATGAATCCCAAAAGCCAGGGCATTCCCCCCTTTAAGCCTCTTTCTTACACCACGACTTATAATCGGAATCCTTCTAATCTCGTAACTGTTGCTACCTTCTATCATGCAGCCCTTACGACTCTAACTTTGTATGAGCGCCTGACTCTTCTCTTCTCTTCCAGCTTTTAGCCAATCTCTAGGCTTCACTTTTTGAACATATACAAAATTATGTCAAGATGTCCCTCTAGGCGTCATCAGCTTTACTACATATAAGTAGGTTACATTATACCAAAATTCTTACTTTGATCTATCGATATCAAGGTCTGATACCGAACTCCAGGTTACTCTCGTTGTTTATCCTATATGCATAACGCTAAATGCTTTAACGTTCTTCATTACTATTCATCTTAAGACTGATGGCCCAATCTCATCTCGCACTTTGTAATTCTTACCCATCCATTGTTGATTCACCTCAATGTTGATCTACAACCATCCATTTATAACTTAAAATTTCTTACGTAATATATTGCTACTAGGGATTATATTACTTGCATCATGGAATATTTGAAGTGATTTTTCTGATCCACCTGGGTGATACGATATTATACTTCCATAACCGTATTTCACAGCATCCCAATGTGATTCACCTTATGTGGGTATTTTAATCCTGTCCAATTCATGAAATCCCTTTCTTTTCTTCGTCAGATCATTACTCAATCGAAGGCCCAAACGTCATCCTTTATCTATCACAATTACACCCTCATCCTATTACCAGGGCAGCATTCCATCTCTTTTAAATGCTATTAGTCTTAGACTCTTTTGAGTTCATTCAGGCTATAGTGAGCTTTGTATAACTTAGAGAACCATCTGCTCTTCTTGTTTTCATGGGCTTAATCTTGAGGATTTATCCATTTTCGTTACCTTCTCATTCACATGTTCTTATTGTTACTCCTGTCTTCTACAACCTTGTCGCTTCACCATACAATAGCTTGCGACCTACACATATCTATTTATATTACTTTCAACCTTTCAACTTGCTTGCATCATAAACTTCCTTATATCATTTTGGAACATCAAACGATACATCACATCGTCTTTAACTCTTATTTACTCTCTTAGTCAGGATTTTCGATACCTAGGTTGGAAGATATGCTACTGACGACGCCGCTATTATTCCTAGATACTGAATCCCCGCGCTTCTAGCCTTTTGTCCGAAGTATGGACTATTCACGATCTTCTGCCTTTGAGTATCTCATATGTTGTTCACCTTTACCTTACCTTAAAATCTTGCATCGTATCTTCTATGTCTTTCATGACCTCCATTCCACCTAGGTGTAATTTACGTCCATAACTTTAAGATCTATTATAATACTTGTACCTCTGCTGCATACACAACTCGGTGGAAGCTTTGTACTGACTTGTTATGAGGCTGGTACTTTTCTGACCGGCTTCATCGTAGGTCCATTATAGAATATGGTTGTCATATTATCCCTCTTGTACCTATGATATTAAGAGTGACCCTGTAATGTGCTCAATCACGATTTCTATAATTTTCCGGGTCCAATAATCAGATTCCTGATTTACTTTGTTGATGTAACTCTTTAGTTTCCTCCTTCTTCTGATCAGCCTTTATATAGGCTTAATCTATCTCCTGATCCGTGGTTCATGGTATTAGTTATTATTTTAAGCTTTTCATAGGCGCTATGGAATATGCATGATATAATCCTCTAACAATTCGATCTATGACCTAGGCTTAATTCTTTCTTTTAACTTATACCGGAATCTTCTACGGCTGTATATGTTGCATGTATAAAACTCCAAACTCTTAAGTGCATCCATAACATAACTAACTCCGGAACATTAATCGAATAATTCCTTTTGTTCCTTCTCTTTTTTTTTTAAACGTAAGCTTTTACTTTTCTTGGACTTTCTTCCCCCTTTAGTGTGCATACTTAGCTTATTTTTGTGCCCACGCATATAAGAATTCCATACAACTCATATGATCTTGGATATCACTTCTGATTTTACTTCTCGTTCATTATCCACGGTAGGTGCCATTTTCTTATGGAGTGCATACAATGTTGTTGCGAGACTGTTATTATAAGACCATTCCCTCCTTAGGCCACTGAGCTTAGGTTGAAGCTTTCTTACTTACTTTCCCAGCTAGTCTTTCATTGTAGTATTTAGGGAGGACCATCTGACTCTTGTAAAGTTGTGAGCTTATTATGGACCTTTTGATGTCCTTCCTTGCCTATAGTTATTCGTAGTTACTTATCCCCATGCCCTTGTGCTTGTAGGGTTGCCTATGAATTGATATTTTGATTGCCTTCCCAGTGGCACTTTCTTTTATCCCCGTAATACTCATACGGTACCTTTAACTACCCCGACTCCTATTTTAATATATCTCAAGTATTATAATGACATTACTGCGAGTCTGAATTCTCCATGTTGGGGTTTACTATATTTATCTTGCATGATCTGCTGATTTTTCTGTAAATTCTTGTCTAGTCATGACTAGGCTCTTCCTGAGTCAACTACTAACTACTCGTCGGATCATTCCCATGTCCATATTTCGCGTAATCTTTCTTGGGTTATTTTCTTATCTTAACTTACCTCATGTACTGGCTCCTTATCTATCAATAACATCCTAGGTAGGAACCCTTACTTCCTTTCTTTCTTTCTTTTTTTTTGACGTCGTGCTTACATAACATTATGGAAGCATAGCATATTTATAACATCTAGATAGGTGCAATCTCATCCTTTTTTCTTTTTTATCACATTCTTCCTTTATCATTCCATATTCCCCCTTTTAAGGGAGTACTAAGACTTGGAGCTATGACGACCTGCCTACAGATATTTTTCCTCTTCATCTTTGGCGTCCTTTCACATCATCAGTGACCCTTACTCTCCTTGCGGTAATCCTTCTGTACCAAGGATAAAAAAATTCCACACTTGCGATGGTGACACTTAGTGTAACTGGCACATACAGTCCCTTAAGCTTAACTTTGCTCATATATCTTGCTTTAGGGAAGCGTCTCCCTGAATTACCATTCTCTGAATTCATCGCGGATGTTCTTCTATTATCGCCGGGACGAAATATGAAACTCTCATGATGCTGACTATTACTCTGGGGTCTAACTTTTCCTTCTGTTAATCACGTTAGATTCGCGAACTTATTTCTCGAAATGAGGATGTGACTGTATGGCCTATATTCTTTTGTTGTCTTAAGCCCATCACCTTTCGTCTCTTTCTCATCTGACTATAGGTTCTGTAACACACTACTGTTGTCATCCATGTATCACATCTCACTCATAATTCTTCCTTATCTCTCTTCACATTACTATGCTAATATGTCTGCCTATCCACTTTCTTGTGAAAACTTCAACACGACATTCTTTCGCTTTTAGCTCTCCTTCTTCATTCATCGGCTCTTCGGGTTGCTCAACATCCTCGCTCTACTAGAGACGAGAGTCACACTAAGGTAATATTTATCCCTTCCAGGCTTTCAGTGCCTATCTTCTAAATTTTTTTTTATCATGCTAGTATCCACATCTAAATGTAATATTCTAGAGTGCACCATCTGGGTGTCTCACAAGGAGATCTATAAGCACATTTGCAATATCCTTCGGCAATGTCAACTAACGCAAATAATTCATCCACCATTTTGGGTCACTCTAACCCTAGCTGGATCATGATATTATGTCCTTCTCTTAAACCATATTTTTAGCTCATATAAAGCATAACTTAGATCTGTGTGTCCAACTATACATACCTCTGTTACTGTTGAAGGTAACCCAATGCTTATATCTCTCTTCCTGAATGGTAAATTAGGATAATCTTCATTAGCTGGGTACCTCGTACCCTCTTTCACTTTTCTTCCTTTACTTGTTGAAACTTGTATTTATCTTCTGAATCTCTCATTGCCTTTCACCATAGAGGTGGATAGATATTCTTGCCTTAAGGCTCTTATTAAGAAGCTTACACATAAGGTACACACTTGTTCTGCTGAAGACCTCACATTTATCTATCATAGGAATGATGCAAACTCAAGTTCTTCTAACTCAAATCTTCCACATCTATATCTCCACAAACCATCTTTTTGGATGTAGGTATCGTCATATTATGAGTAGAGTTTAGGAAATTGAGTTCTTACAACTGAGCTCTACCACAGGATCTAGAGTAAGAACAAAGAGTGACAATCCTAAATTCCCTGTAGCCTCCTGCTTATACGTGTGGTGCACAACACACCCATAAATAAGACTCTACTAGACACATCCTATAGACTCCCTAGGACATAACTGCTCTGGTACCACTTTTGTCACGCCCCGAACCTGGGGGGAGGGGGGGCGAGACTGGCACCTGGTGCCTCGCCTATCCTTGCGTACCAACTTATGACTAAGGGACTCTGGACTTATGATGTCATAATTTGGCCATGGGCCACATTGCAAGAAAACTGTGAATGCTGACTAAATATCAATATAGAGATGGGCCAACAAGTCCGTCATAATTATTGCAGCTAACAAACAAACCAAATATACATAACGCACTAACGGATAGGATGTGTCTACAAGCCTCTACTGATGGATATACTTTGATCGGAATATCTCCCTGGCCTACTCATAACATATATACAGATATATATATTTAGAAGATGTACATAAGGTTCTAGACTCGGCAACTCCGAAAGGCATGGAGCTTACCGATCAAGCTGAACTCAGGCAACACTTAATGAGGAGGTCTACCCATCTGTCTGTCTGAACCTGCACGCATGAAATGCAGCGCCCCCAGAAAAGGGACGTCAGTACGAAATAATGTACCGAATATGTAAGGCAATATACTGAAAGCTGAAACTGAGCTGATAAATTAATAACTGAAAGTAATTGGGAATCAAAGATAATCTGAAGATATGCTTACCTGCTGATACTGACTCAACTCTCTCAATATAGTAGTAAAATAATTGTCTGGCCCTATAAGGCTCGGTATATATATATATATATATATATAACTGTTCTGCCATAGTAGGCTCGCTCATAGGCGCTCGACCATACTAGGCTTTATATCTCGACCAACTGGGCTCGCTCATAGGCGCTCGGCCACAGTAGGCTCGGTATATAACTTACCATTTGATCAGAGGTTGCCCAATAAGGGCCTGCCCATCGATTATAGCTCGATGGTAATGAAAATACTTTAATATTGTATATATAGACTCTCTTATCTCTTGACTGGAAGAAGGAAATACTCAATTGAATATGACTCCCGATAAGGAGAATAATGTGACTTACAAAACTAGAAAAATATACGTAAATTCCGGGATATGAATTTTTCTTTATGCCTCGTTATCAAACTCGTGTAATTACCAGATCATGTTAAAATGAAAGAAGGGCTTAGACTTAACATACCTGAGCAGATTCTCTTGACAATTCCTCTAACATACGTCTTTTTCGAAGAACATATAACGGCGGATCGAAGTAGAGGAAAATCCGTATGATATCCCTAAGCTATCATATCGTGCTCCCTCTGAATTACGTCTCACACTGTTGTAGTGTTACGAAATTCATATGAATTCATTTGTTGATAATTCCTCTGTTAGAGTATCCAACTTTGCTCACGATTAATCCCAAAAATGGGACAGTGTTTTCCAATCATATCATGCCAAACAGTCCTTGAAGAGTGATATTGACCCATTTCGCTTATTGGAACGATGTCACCGGGGCGGCAGGCCACACAAGTGGAAACCATTGAAATCAGTAGAAATACAACAATAAGGGAGTCAATCCCCATTTTTGTTGTAAAATAACTACGGCTAGATAAGGTTTGCAAGATGAGTTTACTCAAGGATCAAATTTTATGATTCTTGGAGTAATTATTAAGACTCGGATGTCTTCTCTAATTCACATCCCAAATAAGACACCAACTTCATAAATGCCTTACACGTATTTCAATCAAGATTATGAGTCATTTACCTTGAATATGGGGCTGTCACATCATGCTATTTAATACTTATCCATTATATCTCCAATTAATTAGGTAATGTCTTGTTACCCGATAATTAACCAATTACCCGCATAATTAAAAATTATCTTAACTTACTTAAAATACTACTTGCTTTTAACATGCCTTGTACACCTTACTATCATGGTCATGTATTACCTTGTATGGAACTATTCCATAAATATCGAGTATTAACGCTCAGCCCGTATTTTATCCCAATATGCCAAACTTGGACGAAAAATTCATTTTCTTTGACTTGCTTCCCCTTTCACCTTCACGAATTTACTCATTATTTTTTTTAAAAAGCATAATTCTTATAATCTCCAAATAATCTTTTTCCTTGGACTAATGTCAATTACCTTATGACAAATTCAACGTACAATACTACAGGGTGCAACATCGTCGTAATTTAATATTGTGAAGCGTAGCATCGTCGTACTATAATACTGCGGGACGTAATATGCACGTAATATTGCAGGGCATAACATTCTGATAGCTTCATATGGTGATTTTTTACTTAGGCATATGTCTAAATTTCGATTTGGAGGCCTATAGGTCATTTTGTCTTGAATTGGCGAAAGTTGGAAAGTTGAAGGTTTGGAAGGTTGAGAAGTTTGACCGAGAGTTGACTTTTTTGATACCGGGCTCAAATTTTGGTTTCGGGAGTTAGAATAGGTTTTTTGTGCCATTTATGACTTGTGTGAAAACTTTGAGGTCAATCGGAGTTGGTTTAGTATGATTCGGCATTAGTTTTAGAAGTTGGAAGTTAATTAGTTCATTTGGCTTGAACTGGGGTGTGATTCATGATTTTGATATTGTTTGATGTGATTTGAGGCTTCGAATAAGTTCGTATTGTTTTTTAAGACCTGTTTGTATGTTTGGATGGGGCTCCCAGGGCCTCGGGTGTGTTTCTAACCAGTTCGGACTCATTTTAGACTTTGTTGGGCTGTTGTTTTTCTAGCATCTGGTTTCTTCTTTCGCAATCGCGATAAGAGGGAAACGAAAGATTAATTCTGGCAGGTGAGGATTTGTATATGTGTTAGCGAGGTTAAGGCTCTGATCCCGAAGGTTTGAGGGGTTGTGCTATGCGAACTCGTGACAGGAGACGCGTTTGCGAAGAAGGAAGAGGAGGCCTAGGAATTTCCACGCATTGTTCTTCGCAATCACGTGACTGGTTTTGGGAGTTGGAATAGGCCAATTTTGTCATTTATGACTTTTGTACGAAATTTGAGGTCAATTGGAGTTGGTTTGGTATGATTCAGCATTAGTTTTAGAAGTTGGAAGTTCATTAGTTCATTTGGCTTGAAATTAGGTGCAATTCGTGATTTCGATGTTGTATGATGTGATTTGAGGCTTCGAATAAGTTTGTATTGTGTTTTAGGACCTGTTATTATGTTTGGATGGGGTCCTGTGGGCCTCGGGTGTATTTCGGACTCATTTTGGACTTTGTTGGACTATTGTTTTTCTAGCATCAGGTTTCCGCTTTCGCGATCGCGAGAAGGCAGACGCTATCGCGAAGGGTTAATTCTGGCAGGTGGCGATTTTTCTATGTGTTAGCGAGGTTAAGGTTACGATCGCGAAGCTTTGATGGGTTGTGCTATGCGAAACGTGACAGGAGACTCGTTCGCGAAAAAGCAACAAGAGGCTTATGAATTTCCACGCATTGTTCTTCGCGAGAGCGTGAGTCTATCCTCGATCGCATAGGTTTGAGTGACTGGTCATCGCGTTCGCGACCTGGTGAGCGCGTTGCATAATCACTAGGCAGTAGAATCTTAAAACCCAAATCTAGGGTTAGAGTATTATTTCATATTTTGATTTGTAGAGCTCGATTTTTGACGATTTTGGAGGGGATTTTCACATCTTGGATCAGAGTAAGTGTTTTTGACTCGGATTTGTTGTTATATCATGATTCCATCATTGTTTTTTGCATTTAATTAGTGAATTAAAGTGAATAAATGGGGGATTTTGTGAAAACTTTGCAAAAATGAAAAATGGAGGTTTGAACGTCGATTTGAGGTTGGAATTAAATGATTTTGGTATGATTGGACTTGTAATTAATTAGGTGTTCAGAATTTATGAATTTTGTCGAATTTCGAGGTGCGGGCTCGGGGTCGACATTTTGATTTTGGTTAAAGATCTTAGCTTTCTCGTTTGGAATCAATTTCTATAGCTTTTATTGATAGTGTTACGTTATTTTCGACTATATTCGAGCCTTCCAGAGGTTGATACGCGCGGGAAGGGATTTTTAAGGGAATAAGTTGGCTTACTTTAGGTAAGTATCGTACCTAAACTTGGTTGAGTCATTAGTTGTCTGAATTATTTGTGATAGTGACGCGCTATGAGTGGCGCACATATGCGAGGTTGAACACATATGTGTGCACTGGGGTACTTTCCATGCTCGGGTAGTGTTTAGGCTATGACCTGCCTTGAAATTATTGATAAGCTTCAAATTGAGATGTTTCTCCTATTTGTACTCCTTTGTGAGTTATTTGTACCATATTTGAGATTTCATTGAGGTTATTCTTCCGGTTGAACCTGATAACTGCTATTCTTGATGGAAATTGCTTGTTCTAGCGGAGATAGCACACATTGCATATGCCTACAATATAGCATGTTATTTATACAAGTCCAAGAGTATGAACTCGATAATCATTGATCATGTACATGTATCCCGCATATTTTCTTTCTCTGTGTTATGAGCTGAACTGATATCCTGTGACCACGTCGAGCAGATTGTAATTATTACCACGTGAGTTGTCCATGCGGTTGATTCTATTAGCACGTGATTTGTCCATGAAGCACGTGAGTTGTCCGTGCGGAACTAGTTATTGATTTTATTCATACATGAATTGTCCGTGAAGCACGTGAGTTGTCCATGCAGCATATGGATACGAATCCATACCCGTAGGGTCACCCTCTCATGTTTCTCGCTTGATGATGTACACGCGGTTAATGAGGAAAACTGATCAGTGATTTGGTACATATATGTAAAAGTTGAGGAAAGCCTGGCCAGTGTTATTTTGAATTGCATTTCATCTTTACTTGCAATTTTCATGGTTTATTATCTGATATATGTATATCATCTTATATGCTGCACACGTGACTGAGTACGGATTTTTAGTAATTGTACACACACAGAGATAGTCCTCTCAGTATCTTATACATGTTCACATTATTGTTTTGTACTTGTTTGATTATATGAAAGTGTACATGTTAAAATAGGTATCATTAATAATTCTTGTTTCTTTTACCTCGTCGTGGTTAGTTACAATACTTATTGAGTACATTGGGTCGGTTGTACTCATACTACATTCAGCACTTAATTGTGCAGATCCAGGTGTGGGGACCAGCTACCAGCAGTAGGCTTGCTTATTTGGATTATCTTCGAGAGGCAAGGTAGAGTTACATCCTTGGTCGCAGTTTTGACTTGTCTTTTCCTTACATACTGTTGTTACAGTTCAAACAGTGTTATTATTGTTCAACTTCGGACTTGTATTCCAATGTAGAGTTCATGACTCTGTATTTACCAGTTTATGGGGGATTAACCTCGTATTAGTAGTATTTGGTTGTATTGAGATTTCAGACTTATGCTATTTTATAAGTTTCGTTGTTCTGTTTCTTTATTGCTATGTTTCGGCTTGCTATTTTATAAGTTTTGTTGTTCTGTTTCTTTATAGCCAGTGTGCTAGGCGCCATAACGACGAGTTGGGATTTTGGGTCGTGACAAGTTGGTATCAGAGCTTTAGGTTCATAGGTATTACGATTCATGAGCAAGTTTAGTAGAGTCTCGCAGATTGGTACGGAGACCTCTGTACTTATCTTCGAGAGGCTACCGAACTGTTAGGAAACTTCACTTTCTTGTATTCTTGTCCTGTAGATTTATTGTTTCTAGAGTTGAACTTTACTCTTCTATTCTCTCACATATAGTGAGGACACATGGGACCGGATCAGTCGGACGGCCACCATTACCACCAGCTAAGGTCGTGAAAGGCTGGGGCTGTGGTAGAGGTCAAAGTGTGGCTCGTACTACAGCCAGAGCAGCACCTGTAGAGCCACTAGTTGCTCTAGCTCAGGTGCAAGTACAAGATGCGGTTGAGCTGGTGGGGCCAGCTCAGGCACAAGCAGTGCCCATTGTGATTCATGGCCTTTAGGAGGCCTTAGCATAGATTTTGACTGTGTGCACTAGTCTGGACCTGGATGTCTCAGTTCCATCTACACCAACCATTTAACAGGCCGGGGGAGACGCTCAGACTCCTGCCGCCCATACTCCAGAGCATGTAGCTTAGGGACTCCAGACACTTGGGCTACTACCAGCTCAGCTAGTTGTCACTGCTCGAGTGCAGGTTGGCCCACAAATGAGTGATAAGCAGCAGAAGAAAGTGGAGCAATTTGTGAGGCTTAAGCCTCCAGAGTTCAGTTAAGCGGAGTCGGAGGATTCTCAGGATTTTATTGACCGATATTAGCGGATTCTTCGCACATCGGGTATTTTGGACACCAGTGGAGTTTCATTCACTACTTGCAACTAACCAGGGCAGCCTACCGATGGTGGAAGGATTATGACTAGAGCCAGCCGATGCAGCACCACTTACATGGCATGAGTTCTCAGCTCTCTTCTTAGAGAAGTTTGTCCCATGTACTAGACGAGAGGAGGTGCATAGGCAGTTTGAGCAGCTACACTAAAAGGGTATGACAGTGACTCAGTATGAGATGAGGTTTTCAGAGTTGTCTCATCACTCGGTATGGTTGGTTCCTACTGAAAGGGAGAAGATTAGGAGGTTTATTTATGGCCTCAACTATGGATTATGATTTGTTATGGCTTGGGAGGTTGTGACGGGTGCGAGTTTAACGAGGTTGTTGATATTGCTAGACACTTAGAGTTGGTTCACAGGCAAGAGCGTGAGGAGAGGGAGGCCAAGAGGCCTCGTAGTTCAGGTGGTTTCGGCAATGCCTCATCTGGATGCCAGTCCCATTACAGTAGGGTCATTTTTCTAGACCCGTTCAGGAAGCTTGCCATGTTCTTTGTGGTTCTTCAGTTAGCCATAGTTTATCCAGTGCATTCCTAGCTCATTCATCATTTAATGCATTTCTAGCACAGAGTTCTTATCATGCTTCATCTACACGGGGTTCCTCAAGCAGCTATTCAGACAATCAGGGGCAGTAGCTTTGTTAGAGGAGAGGTTGTTCGAGTGCGAGGACTTGAGTCGTCTCAAGAGGGATTGCCCCAGATTATTGGGTAGGGTTCCATAGTAGATTTCTTAGCCTATGATTCCAGCACCAGCAGCTACATGACCTGTATATCCAGCTCAAGGTGGGGCCCACTCAATTTGAGACTGCCCTAGAGGCGGAGGCCAATCAGGTGGTGGTTTGACCCGTTGCTATGCATTTCCATCCAAGCCAGAGGCAGTTACCTCCTATGCCGTGATCACACGTATTGTGCCAGTATGCCACAAGGATTCTTTTGTATTATTTGATTCTGGTTAACACTTATTCATATGTGTCATCATATTTTGCTCGTTGTTTGGATATGCCCCGTGATTCTTTAGCTATGCATGTTCATGTATCTACACCGGTAGGTGATTATATTGTTGTGGACGTGTGTATCGGTCGTGTGAGGTGAGGGGGATTGAAGATAAGAGGTGATCTTTTATTGTTTAGCATGGTTGATTTTGAAGTGATATTAGGCATGGATTGGTTGTCATCATGTCACGTTATTCTGGATTTTCACGCTAAGATTGTGACATTGGCGATTCCTAGATTGACTAGGGTTGACTGGAGAGATTCTCTAGACTATGTTCCCAGCATAGTGATTTCATATTTGAAGGCCCAATTATGGCTTGGAAGGGATATATGGCATATTTGTCCTTTGTGAGGGATGTTGGTGCTGACACTCCTACTATTGAGTCCATTCTGGTAGTGAGAAAATTTTCGGATGTGTTTCGTGTAGATTGGTCGGGGATGCCACCTGACAGGGAGATTGATTTTGGTATTGACATGGTATCGGGAGCTCGGCCCATCGCGATTCCTCCGTATCGTATGGCACCAGCAGAGTTGAAGGAATTGAAAGAACAGCTTCAGGAGCCACTTGATAAGGGAATCATTGGGCATAGTGTGTCGCATATGGGTGCACCTGTTCTATTTGTGAAGAAGAAGGATGGTACTATGTGAGTATAAATTGATTACACACAGTTGAACAACGTTACAATTAAGAACAAGTACCATTTACCACGACTTACTTGATCAGCTATAGGGTGCTAGAGTTTTCTCTAAGATTGATTTGAAATCTGGGTATCACCAGTTGAAAATTCGAGATTCTGATATTCTGAAGATGGGATTCATTACCCATTATGTCAGTACGAGTTTCTTGTGATGTCATTTGGGTTGGCCAATGCCCCAGCATTTTTATGCATCCAATGAACTGTGTATTCCAGCCATATCTTGATTCCATTGTCATAGTATTCATTGATGATATCTTGGTGTACTCCTGCAGCTAGGAGAAGCATGAACATCATCTGAGGATTGTACTCTAGACATTGAGGGAGAAGAAGCTTTATGCAAAATATTCCAAGTATGAGTTTTGGCTTGATTTTGTGATGTCCTTGGGGCACGTTTGAATTCGGAAAACAGCAATTTTAAATACACCAACAGTTCTGTATCAATATTGTCATGAATCAAGCTTGTTTTGTCTGTATTGTATTTTGGGATACAATGATACAGATGTAGTATTTTTATATATACATAGACAAAAAAATTTATTTTTTTATGCATTATACATCTGGGTATTTGTCCTCACACAATGAATTTATTTCGTACAGAGATTTTTTAGAGGTGCATAGTATTTATCTGTATTTGATTCAGAAAATAGCTATTTTGAATACACTAACAGTACTATATCAACTATTCTCATGATTCAAGTTTTGTATCTTGTCTTTACTGTATCTTGAATACTATGCAAATAATGTATTCAAATATACTTGTATTTATCTGTATTTGAAGTCAAAAACCGCATATTTTGAATACACTGAAAGTACTATAACCACCAAGTTGTATTTATCTGTATTTCAAGCATGTTTTTAGTTTTGTGGTGTTTGTATGCAGGAATTAAAATTCTTTGTTGAACAACCTCCTACTTCATCCGAGTATTTACTCAAGCATATGCCTAGCATTTGAGCACATGTGAATTGGTTCCACAAACAGCGTTTGATCTTAATTTACTCCAGCAAAGATATGTTGCACTCCTTTAAAACTATGCTATGGTGAAGTTAGATGCTGAGGCAATAAGCGATGATGAAGCACCAGCAAAAGTTGTTAGGCAAATCACATAATCGGATACATATGTAAAAATAGTGATTGAATAGTTTTATGTTTTCCATATTGTGTTTCAGCTTATTCAGCTTATGACTGAAGTTTTCATTGTTTTTCGCAAGTTTGTTCTGAATACATGAATGTATTTTGTTGGATTTCCAAAACCTACATCTGTATTCTTTATTTTATTCTATATATTGGTTATATTGAACTTTTGGAATATTTTGTATACAGCCAGTGTGTTCACGCTATATGTAACATAAACATACACTAATAGTATTGTATCAATTTTCTCATGATTCAAAGCATGTATTTTATCTTTGCTGTATTTTAAATACTCGAAAAATATTGTATTCATATGTAGCTGTATTTATCTGTATTTTGAAGTCTACCGAATATACTGTAGCTACCTAGTTGTATTTAACATCCATAAACATATAATATATACTTAATGTACATATGCATGTCGTGTATCCACTTTATGATACAGTAGTTAAGTGCACAATATGTTGCCAATGGAAATACATACATATATATCCACACACAATCAATGTATACATCAGTTTAAGTATCGAAATACAAAATCATTAACAAAATAAACAAACATGGAAGGGAGTGATACACGTGAATTGATTGGGTTGAGATCGTTTAGGAGTGATACACGTTAATTGATTTCTCTGTCCGCTATTATACTACTATATTTCCTATTTATTAGGCGAATTATACAACTGTATTTATGAGTACAGAAGCGAATGCATCGAATACATGTTGGTAACTAAGAAGAAGGATCTACACCATAAAGTTTAATGAAGCGTGTTTGAATTGATTTTATTGAGATATTTTAAGAGTGATACACGCTAATTTATTCCTCTTTCTATTATTAAACAGCTGGACTCCCTATTTATTAGGCGAATTCCCCAACTTTATTGCAGTCGCACAAATATAACGACTACAGTCGGGTAGCAACAAAATATTAGCTATATGAAGTAAAATGTATATAATAGTTATAGGAAGTTTTCTCAAAATTCCTCTTTTTAAAACCTAGGTATAAGTGCTTTACAGCCCAAAATATATTTTGACCATGTAGCCTCACTTTTGCAGTTGGCTTCTCCAAAGCTTATAGCTTGACAATAAATCATTTTAAGGCCTTGACTACCAAAATGCATCACAAGATGAACAAGAACCTCACACTAATGGTAGAGTTGTCAGACAAATAAAAATTTGCATTTAATTTTGAGATCATTACCCTTATTCTAATCATTTTTCAGACTCTTGTTCATAAGATTGTTAAAACGAAGAAGTATAATTTTGCCTGCTATTGCGATTCTGTTGTTAAAGATAGGTACCTTGCAGCCCCATTTTAGGGTTGGTTAATGTTACACCTAGGGGTGGCAAATGGACGGGTTGGGCTAAATTTGGCGGTTGAAGATAGGTTATGTCAATAAATGGGTCATTGCCCAATCCAACTCATTAATCTCTTAGCGGGTTGGGCGGGTTTGGGCTCAAATTGCCACCCTTACTTACCCTGATTGGAAACATCTTCCCAAACACCAACATCATTTGAGCCGGGAAACTTGAAAAATAAAGCCTTTAATTCAATGCAAAAACTATCTTGTACAGATTCAAAAATCTAATTAACCGTACAAGATTGTCAATAGCAAGCTTACCCCATTAATTAACAAAGCTATAGCACGATAAAAATAACAATTCCTCTAAAATTCAGAAAAGCAAACAAATCCTACCCATTTCTGAATTTACTTCTCAGAGGAGTTTGGTCCTCTTTTCTTGCCAAAGCCAACAACTGCAAAAATAAACATATTCAAATGAGAAATGTGAGAGTATCGGAGTGACATCAACAGAATGTTCTATTCTAATTTACAACAAAGGCATTCTAATGCAAAATTTTCAATAAAGTTTGGCTTTTATCATGCCAAGATTAAATCAAACTACTTTAGAGGATTATGTTGGCATAAGTTAACATCGACTCAAACATGGTAGTTGTAGAATATTCACAAACTATATACCAACATAAATGCCAACACCCAAGTCGCATATTCATCTTAGGAACCCTATCCTAAGATGAATATGCCAACACCCAAGTCTCAATGTTTGATTGGGTACAAAAATAAGTAACATAAGGGTATTAGTTAAACGTGAAGATGGGGTATGCAAATAATGTTCTTGTGGTAATTTTGATCTATAAAGGCTGACAACCCATCTAGATATAAGCTGAAACAAGTAATACAGACTCAGGCCATTTTCCCAGATTGGTTTTTCAACAATTCAGGTATCTCACACACACCAGAAACTTTAACATTTGGTCACCAAGTCTACTTACCCAGCTTAAAAAATATTAACTTAGTTCTATTTAATCCTTCAAAATTTCAGACAAAGAGCGTTATAGCTTTTTCTCTTGGTCATTCTACAAGCATTCCACAAATTGTTCGTTGCAAATTTCAACTAGAACCCCTCAAAAGTTCAAGTCTATGAAACTATAGACCAAATTAACTTCATCTTCAATTAATAGTTTTCATAATCTAGAATATCATTATAAGAAAAGTTTGAAGAGATTGAGAATAATATAGGCATAGAATTACCAGCAGTAACGAAACGCCTATTATATTGCATCCTTTTGTGAGCGCGGCCACGGGGCTTCTTTTTCTTATCCTGCTTGGCGACTTTGGGTGTTTGGCCTCTCACCTTACCAGCACGAGCCAATGATCCGTGAACCTTTCCTGCATAAACCAAAAATCGCACCAGATTAACCCTTTACCAACAGAGGCTTTTAGAATTATGTCGCTGAGCTTACCCATAGTTGGTTCTTCAGATTTGGAGGAGCAAAGCGTAAAAGATTTTTGGGGGTTAGGGTTTTCTAGGAAACTTTATAGGAGATTCGTCTGCAAGTTGGGCTATTTGCTTTTTGAGCACTGAAATTTGGACTTACGGCCCAATGCTTCAGTGATGGGCCACTTTAGGGGTTATCCTTTAGGAATTTTTACATTCTTATACCACATAGGAAACCTTATTACCCTCAACGTTTAAGGTTTGACTTAATTACACTTAATATACCAAATTACTAATTTTATACCATAATTAATTTAGGGTATAATTAATGGGCAGTTTTTTACTCCTTAATTAAAGGTGTCCATATATCTCACGTTTCTCTCTCCCCATAATTCGTAATCAGCCGTCTTCCCCTCCCCTTTCTTCCTCTTCTCCATTTCTTCTTCTTCTCATCGTATCAACGTTGCCTACAATCTAATCTTTCGGACTCTATGTTACCGAGTTTGTTTAGGATTATGACCAAAAAGATGAATTCTGTCTCGTTGTATTAATATATAGTTCTGTTTTACAGTGTCATCAGCGGCGTACACCAAGCAAATTGAGGGTCATTCCCCTATTTGGATTCTGAAAATCTCCTTTTTCTTCTTAACAATGGATATAGATATGGAGCTAATTCAACTTTCCGAAATTGCGTGTTTGAAGTTATTCCCAAAGTTGGTATACAATCTATGTATAATGAATACATAGATTGTAGTTTAATTGTAGTAGAAACGATATTGAGATATGTTTAACTTTGTAGATTTTTTGTATATGAAGAGAAAATTATGGTTATATTAAACGTAGTTATTATGATGTTAGAATCCAATTTGTCTACAAAAAAAAACTACACATTATCGACATTCTAAACACACTCAATGTCGTGATTGTATATACTTTTATAATTGAATATGTTCATAATTTATATGAAATACCTCCAAGTTGTAGGTAATTTCTGTATATAATTTTCAGTTCAAGTTAAATTACACAACAAAATATCTACAAGTTATCTACAAATAATCTACAATCTACAATTTAACTACACTTTATCTACATTTTATCTACAATCTGGAAACACTATATATTACAGTTAATTTTTTTTAGTAGTTGTATTGTAGATAATAAATATTAAAATTCAACTACAATATATCAAAAACAAATTTAGATGCTTGACACAAAGTATCTACAGTTTTGGTTTCTACAATGTGAGTTGATTTTGTTGAATGATTGTTCGACTTTGTGATTTTTGGTATGAGGAAAAATATCACCGAATTGAATTCCACAATTTGATTTCAGTTTTTGAAGTTGTTCGTCCTTTTTTTTAATTGTAGTTTAACCAAAAAATACGCAGATGAGATAAACTTTTTTCGTTTCAAATTTGAATTGAATCTGACTAAATCAATTATGAGATTCTCTTCCTGATTTTTAGCGCGTTATTATAGGAAGATTCTGCCCCTATTTAATACTAATTAATGAATGGTATATAAATACTATGGACCGGGCGGGTAATTTACATACTATGCACATATTTGGTAATAAAGGTTTCATATATGGGATAGGAAGAAAAAAATCATTATCCTTTATCTCTGGAAAATTAACGTCCATACCGATGTATTCTTGGAATTATGTATAACTATTAAAAAAGAAAGAAAAAAAACCCTCCAGGAACAACTACTGGAGTTTGAATATTTATCAGTTCAAACCCCATGATATATTCTTGGAATTCTAAAATTCTCATGTAGGTGAAACTTCAGCACAGTATGCTGGAGTTTGAAATTATTAAATGTGAAAATCCAGCATACGATGTTAAAGTTCGGAACAATTCTCAGATTTGTTTTCTTTGTTTAATCTCGCTGACGGCAAACGTAGAATTTCTTGATTTGCTATGTACTAATACTCTATCTTTCCGATGGTGTAATTTGCATCATTTTTGGATAAAAGCATATGTCTTAAAAGCACCAATCTCAAATATAAAATTCTGGATTTTGATAAATTGCATAGTTTTTTTTCTTTTACCTGACTCACTAATGGAGACAACTTTAGTAAACACTAGAGTATCATAAGCGGAAGTCATCATCGAAATGAAAGAAGAAGACTCTGATAATTTGTTCTCAGCTTGATAAACTCCGATACAGGAAATATTATTGCAAATCCAAATCTGAATTCAATTGAAATTGAATCCTACTGCTAAACCTAATATGTGTTTGCTTTAATAAGTTTTTCTCATGTTCATTTTATTTCATGAATTTTTTACCCTAGAGCTAATCTAAAGTCCATGAATCAGTCCCGGAGTTCGAACTAATAAAGATTCAGAGTCCTAGATTTTTTTTTCTTAACTTCAAAATTTACATTTCAAAATCCTGGAACAAATTATGAATTTTAAAATGATAAATGTCCAAACTCTAGTAGTCGTTCCTGGAGTTTCACTCTCAAAAGTTCTAAACTCCAGCATATGGTATTTGAGTTTTATATATAGGAGAAATTTCAAATTGCAGCAACAATTCCTGGAGTTTTGACTTATAATATTAAAAGTCCAGTAGTCACTCTTGGAGTTTTTCGTATTTTTAGCTGGGGGTATTTTCGTCCTAATACTTATCCATATAAAAAGTGGCTAAATACTAATTATTTTTAAAATCCTTGCTATACTTTAATAGCAAGAATTAAAAGTGGCTATCCAATTTCTTATCAAAAAAATTACTCCAAAATACTTATTTTTAAAATATACATTATACTCCATAAGAGGCAAAATACATAGACCACTCTTAAAGTTGGCTCTAATTTTCACTTAAATATCTCATCTGAACACTAGATTCAAACTTAAATTATGCCTATTAGACACAAATTATTGAGGTGGCACAATAAGTATAATACACTTCCTTTGCGAGTGTGAACCACCAATAAAATATTTTAATCTTTTTTCTCTTTCTCCTCTCTCCCGCAACCCTTCTTGTCCTCCTACTTTCTCCTCGCCACCACCATTCGGCTAACATTAAAACCTCTGATCCAAAAAAAAATCTAGTTGAGATCCTTCAATTAAAACTAATGTCTTTTGATCTCATGTAATTTGATTCACACCAATAATGGAACATATAAACTTAGAGAAGAAGTCACTTTAATTTGGAGCATGTCTACCTTATGCAATTTGACAATGAAATAAAACAACAAAAAACTAGTTGATTTTAATAAAATTCGGGTACTTAGTTGAGTAATTTAGAAAAAAAATGAAAAAATAAAAAATTGAGAGCTCGGAGATACTGATTCGACTTCAGATCCGACCGGTGACCATCAAAACCACACAACCTTTGCCGCATTTTGTTTTCTCGCAAAAGCGGGCTTTGACATATTACAACTCTTTTAGATAGGAGATGGGGTGTTAAAAGAAAATAAAAGTCACAACCTAACGATTGTTAAGTTGCGTTAGGGCACCTATTATGCAGATAACTCTGTTTGACTAGTTAACGCCACCAAATATCGGGTAAGGTCTCAATTACCTCAAAGCAGAGGCAGACCCAGAATTCGAGCATGACGGGGGCACCACTGTATATGCTAATCACCAACGATAAAATTCGGCGTGCAACTCTTTGAAACTTAATGATTATGACAACTTATCATCCAAGTATTAACAAAGAGAAGTTCTAAAGAAAAAGAAAACACTAAACGGGGAGAGAGAGAGTGAGTTCTTCGCAAAAAGGCGTTCAAACTTAAAATTATCAAAGACTTACTAAAGAAATTAAGATTAAGAGTATGCTAATACTAAAAGAATTGAAGAAAAGTCTCAAACTCTTAGTTTTCGTTGCCAATTTAGAGTGATTGTTAAAGAAGATTGTGGCAGAAGATTTGTATTTTTCTATTTGTGGAGCGATAAGTTACATTTTGAGGCTTTCAATTCTAAGGAAGGAATTTGCAAAAAGAATAAAATTACTTAAGTTGACTATTTTGTGTTAGTACTAAACTATAATTGAATTTTAAAAAAAGAGGAAGATAAAAGTAAAAAATAAAGTAATTTGCTATTAAATAAAAATTACATTGTATTCAAAGAACTAAAATGAAAAGGAGGAGAAAAGACTGAGGAAAGCTTTGGGTGGTTTCGAAAGGAGAGAATTTAAGTGCCCAAAGCAATCACTTCTTCCATCCATCACTTTGTGTTTGGGGGCACTATTAAAATATTTAAGGGGTCCCATATATAAGTACAGATATATATAATATGTATATATAGAATTGTTGTTGAGGCTAACGGGGTCACGTGACCCCTCAACCACCAACTTAGGTACGCCCCTGCCTCAAAGAGAAGGTGTTAGGCACTCTTTAAGGTCCACAACTCTGGGTCCCCGCCGAACTTAAAACTATGTGGATTACAATTAGACAAGATAAACAAAGAGGGTAAGGATCAAAGAATTTTATTATGACACAATAACATCAGCTAATTGATTAATTAAGGTCCTATAGACATGCTTTCTAAATGAATCAATAGAACATAAGCTAGTGAGATCCTATAGGCATGGTATCTAATGAATATGAAACAGTTATGCAAATTGGAAGAATGTTTATTTCCTATAGACATATTATCTAGTAACAGATAGCAGTAGACATAGAAATAAATGAAGCATTTGAACTCATGCTTTGATGGTAGACGAGTAGTGTGAGTGTGTGATTCTCCTAATGACGTGATTTGTAAAAGTGCACCCAGAAATTGAAAGGCATATGTAGCAGGTTGGATAACAAGTAATCATATGAATCCTATAAGCATGTTTGCTATCCTTTCATGCAAACATTAAGTATACCTGTTTCCCACATTTTTTACTAACACATATGATTGTTTATTACAAAGTTATTACAGGCCCAATAATGAATGTAATTACAAGGAATTATACAAACAATACAATGAATCTATAACATGCCCAAAAGAAATACCCAGCATCACTTGGGCCTTCAACAAAACTCTTTCTTCACCAAATTAGCACCCTGATTAACAGGGAACTATATCCATCAACACGACCCAGAAATCACAGAGCAACCCAAGCCAAAACAAGACAGCCACAGATTGACCACATGACCAAACATCGAGTTACCCATAAATCACTTAAACAAAACAGCTTGCATGCTCAATAGATAGAATGAGGAAAGAATTGAGTGTCAGTGATAACTCAGATATCAGAAGTAAAGAGAGTGTCCAAAAGACCCAAGTCCTAATGTGTCAGAGTTTACATGGGTATCAATGGACCTCGAACAGTGCTCACACTAGGGAGGTCAATAGTAAGAGTCTTGGTGGCCTTGGCTTTCAGCCGGGCAAGTTCAGAATAACACAGGTAACAAATAAGAGGGAGTGGAAATGGTTAAGGGACAAAAGTTGAGGAAATACACGTATAGTTTAGAAAGCAGGCGTCCTAGAGTTGAGAAAACAGAACAATTAATCAAGAAGGTCAACAGAACTTAGATGCAGGTTCTATATTTAGCAAAAAAGTAGCACATTGGCAAAAATGTATTGAAAGAGTTAGGGAGAAACTAATTCCCTACTAGTACAAGATCAAACAGATTATCCTACTAAGGTGCATGTTATCAAACAAGTCTAAGTGGGGTACTAACTTGAAAGATTTCAAGCTTAAATGTCTGAATTATGCTAAGTATCCATTCAGTATCAAAAGAAAGACATGCTAATTCATCACTAAGTAAAACAATATCAAACATGGTATGGAAACATAAACTAAGATAACCATTCTAAAGGTTTTACAAAGACATACTGTGAGACACATTAATAGGGAAACAGATCATAGTTGATAGAAAAAGGTCTTAACATAGATTAGAACACATTACATATGTAATGTATTCGTTACAAGGATTCAGAACAAAGTATTAAAGCAAGCTCATGTCAAATAACAAATGTAGACTTCAGGCATCAATACAGTAGACTAATATAAACTTAAGAGGGTCTAAGTCATTTAAGTGAAACATGTTCAAATGACATATCAGAATTGGCAGCTTTTAGGTAAAATCGAATATTAAAGAGGCTCAAAACAAATGCAAAACTAACAAAGTTGCATATAGGAATAGCCTAGAACACATTAGCTAGACGAATTTAAGAGGGTTCAAATTATTCAAGTGAACATATTCAAGTAACGCATCTCAGAACTGGCAGTATTAGGTAAAATTAAATGCATAAAGAGGTTCAAAACAGATGCAAAACTAACAAAGTTGCATACAAGAGTAGCCCAAAACATTCTAAGCCACATATTTCAGAAGTAAGCATATGCAGATCATGAATACATAAGAACAAAGTTGTAAAGGCCAAATGACTTACTAGTTAAACGGACAACAAGAAAGAACAAAATCCCACAGTATTCTGAATATCAACAAAGAACAGAAACCCAGAATCTCAATGCGTCAAAGTTCCCAAGGGCTTCAAAGGAACCCCGGGCAGTACTCGCACCAAGAAAAAGTTGAAAAATCGAATTCTGTTGGCCTTGGAATTCAGCCGAACAAGAATCAAAGTACAGAACAAGAGAATGGCAGAACAATAACTCCAATTGTTTAGTAAAAATCTAGCGATTCCGGTCTGAATTAAAGGGGAGTGGGGAGGGTTTATATAGTAGTAGAAATTCGGCAAACAAACAAGGAAATATTGTAAAATCAACATAAATAAGGAAATAATATCATGCAGAATCAGTAAAATTCAGATTAGGGAAAAAATTAAGTAAACCCTAGTTGACAAAAATCGGAGATTGACCGAAGATCTTGGCTAATTGGACCAAATATAGCCTTGCCATGGTGCACATGGATGAGATTTTGTCCAGAATCAAGCAATTGAAGTTGAACGAACCCAAATATGAGAGATAGTACTTGCCAAGTTTAGGCAAGTACTAAGTGATACCATAGCCTTGCAAATAGTACCGAGATAACACATAAAAGGTAAGGAAATCATGGAAAGAATCTATGATTGAGATGGATTTGGAGAAAATTGAGAGGTCGCCTAGGGTTTCTGATGAGAGGAGAAGAGAGGATTCAAAGGCGGCATCTGAGAGAAAATGATAGGGTTTGGGGTGGGTTAGGTTAATTAAAACGGAGGAATGACTATGGGCCGTTGATCATTTGAGATCAAGGACCGGGATTAGAGGAGAAGCGGGCGGATCGCGGAACGGGTCTCGACCGGGTTATAATTAAAAGAGTCATTTGGTCTTGGGTCGGGGGGTTGGGCTAAGGATATTGGGCCAATTTTGGTCTAAAAATTAATTTAAATTTGGGTTAATGCAATATTTATCGAAAATAATTTATAAAAATTATTAATAAATAAGAATATTATTTATGCACTAAAATAATTAAAAATAATAATTTAGTATTATAAAAATATAAAATTCTATTTTGACATAAATAATTAAATAAAAGCATTTATGTATGAATAAGGGCTATTACTGCAAAATTATGCAAATAGCCTTTAAAATACTAATGTAATTATATAAAAATGAAAGTAAAATATTTGAAGCATATGTTATAGGTGCAAATAATAACTTTAGGTAACTAAGTCATCACAGGAAAATTAATTTTAAAACTCTAAAAATTATGAAAAATTATAGAAAATGCTCGTATAGATTTGTAAACTAAATAATGATACAAAAATGATATTTGAAAGTATATATATTATTTGAGAAAATATGAGGTTAAAATTGGGTATCAACAACGTTCTTATTCGCCCATTACCACTACTTCCTTCTTTAGATCTGACTATATCTTCTTCTTTTTTAATCTGGCCATTATCACCACCATCTCCTTCCCACAATCAGCGTTTCTTCTTAATCATTGATCAAATCCAAAAAGAAAAAGAAAAAACTGCAGCCAAGCAAAAATAGGGGTAGCAAACACAACTCCTTTGTGCTGGTGACGGACTCATGACCACCACCTTTTTTCTTCTATTTTTAAATATTTTGTTAGATTCTTTTTAATTTTGTCCTTTTTTTGCTGAAATGTAACTTCTTTTATTGGTCTGGGCTGCCACTTCAAAAGAGAGTGTGCTTCAAACATCAATGTTAGTTTAAAACTGTTAAAATTGTATTTAATTGACACATTTTATATGGAGTTCAGATGATTAATAGGAATATACCTCAAAAGGCAACTAAGTGAAAATTGATGGCAAGTTTAGGCGATTATCTATGTATTTGGAACAAAAATATTTATGAAATATTTAGTAAGTACCCATGTTGTATATCTTCTGGGTATACAATTTACATTTTAGTATACAATATGAATTATATACCCCGATGATATACAACATACATAATTGCTACCATGTATATTTTGAGGGACGACTTTTAAAAATGGTTACATGCCTGATAAATATTTACCCGTTTAATTAATTGTGTAAAAATTTATTTATTTGTCTTGTCCCATTTGCTACTTATAAGTAGGGTTGTCAATAAATTTTGAAAAAACCGATTAAACCGACTGAACTGTACTATATCAAGTTGATTATTTAGGTTTTTAGTAAAATTATAGGTTAAGTGTAATAGTACCGGTAATTAAGGTAGTGTTTTAATTTTAATAAGTAAATAAAATATTAAACCGTATCGAATAAAGTTATATGAGAAAAAAATATTATATATATTAAATTTAAAAATAATAAAACATTAAAAATATTTGTGCCTTGGGATTATGAAAATAATTTAAGCCAACAAGTAAATAAAACTGAAAGTCTCAACTTCCAAAAACCTATTAATGATATTCCTATTGAAACTAAGTTAGTTCTAACATCTTGAGTTGCAAGCCACAAGATATTGAATACTTTCCTTTTATATGATTTAAATCTCTCTTATTGCACACTTAATCTTTTAATAGACTCTATTCTTGAGTCACCACTTGATTAATATCTTTTCACTCGTGTGACTTATGTTGCTATTTTATATGCTTAATTTTTTTTACGTTGTTGTACAATAGTGAGATGTATCTCTATTTTGGCTATCTTTCATATTTTCTTGAATTATCATCTTTTTAAATAGTATAAACATCTATATAGAGTGAATATTATATTTGTGTGCTATTTTTTATTCTTATTGATTACTGTATCTTGGTGCTCGTTTTTATTTCTATGTATAGCATGAGAATTATTTTTTCCAGCAAAAACAACATAAAGAACAATGATAGTCCTTAGAGAAGAAAGTTGTAACGACCCGACCGGTCGTTTTGTGTAATTGCACCTCATTTTCTCTTTTGATGCTTCACACATGTGTATTGGTGATTTTATGACTTACGAGATTAATTAATTTCGTTCCGAGAAGGTTTTGGGTTGATTTGGACTCGTTGGTTCTTGGCTTAGAAGCCTAAGTTAGAAATATCAACCAAAGTTTGACTTTTGTGAAAATGACCCCGGAATGATATTTTGATGGCTCTGATAGGTTCGTATCATGATTTGGGACTTGGGTGTTGCCCCAAATCAAATTCTAAGTTTCGTAGTTTGATTTGTGTTGTTTTGCTGAAAGTCGGTGATTTGAGGTTTAGATGAATTCCCAAAAGTTTGACCATAGGTTGACTTTTGGATATCAGGTTTGGAATTTGATTTTGGGACTTGGAACACGCCCATTATGTTATTTGGAACTTTCCTGCAGAAATTGGTGTCATTTAAAGTTGATTTGATAGGATTCAAATGATTTGTTGCAATTCTAGGCATACCGAATGATATCCAAGTCGAGAACAGGGGAGACACCTTTCTCTCGCGTATACAGCGAAGAAGCTTTTATCTATGTGGAAGAAGGAGAATCGACCTTGCGTTACTTCCGTGCAGGTGAAGAAGCAAGAATGAAGCATTGCTGGTCAAACTGGAGCTACTTGACGAACACAGGGACAAGGCACATATAATAATGGTGGCTCATAAATATAGGATGGAAAGGTACTATAATCGGAGGGCCAATATCCGCACATTTAAAGTGGGAGACTTAGTTTTAAGGAAAATGACAAAAAACACTCGGGAGCTCAACTTTGGAAAGTTGGGTCCGACATGGGAAGGCCCCTATCGAGTTTAAGGTGTCACCGAAAACGGATCATAAGAACTAGAAAATAAAGATGGAGTCAAATTTCCAAGCAACTGGAACGTGACTCACCTCAAAAGGTATTATTGTTGATGGATCATGCTTATACTAAAAGTATGTGCTGCACCCTTTTTTCCTTCGACCAGCTTTTGTCCCAATTGGGTTTTTCTGGAAAGGTTTTTAATGAGGCAACAATGGAAGCATACTACGAAGGAAAAGACACCAGTAGAAATAAGAACTTTATATGACAAGGCATTGAAATGACAAACCACTACGCGATGGTTAAATAATCTTTGACTCGATGGCAAATTCCTAATGGGAAGAAAAACTTGCTACAATACAAAGGCTATTCAACCGTTCACAAGTGTTTTTCCTCAAGGGAGCCACTGCGGATGGTTAGATAATCTTTGGCTCGGTGAAAAAATTCCTAATGGGCAGTGAAGCTTGCCATCGAACCAAAGATTATCCAACCGTTTACTAGTGTTTTTCCTAAAAGGAGCAAGACTTCTAGTATTGTAATTCGGATTCATCGCATCCAAACACTAGGAGGAATAGTTTGAAAATACGGCAACTTGATTGCCATGAAAATCGGGACTGCGAGACCTAGGAACAAAAATGTATCATCGAAGACTAGGAACTACACAACCAGCCCCATAGAAACAAGTTGAATAAATTAGCCACATGTAATGGCAATTCCTTTTCTTTCAGCAAACGATTGATTATGTACTTTTATAGATACCACAAAAAACCCAGTATGTTCCCACCAGGTGGGGTCTGGTGAAGGTAGTCTGTACGCAGATCTTACCCCTACCTAAAAGGTAGAGAGGCTGTCTCCAATAGACCCTAGGCTGAGGAAAGGTAATAAGAAGAAGGGGATATCAAGAAAGGGAGAAAGAGGGAAGAGAAAGGAAAAAGGGAGAGATAACAGATAAGTAGTACCACATACTAGCAACAAGGGATACAATACCTGAGGCGAACAAAACCACAAAACGTAATAAAAATCTAGGAATATGAAGGGACATGCGTGCACTAAGACTATCGGTGAGCAACTAAAAACTACTCACTAACCTTCTACATTAATCCCCGACCTCCACACCCTCCTATCAAGGGTCATGTCCTCATTAAGCTAAAGCATCGCCATGTCCTGTCTAATCACCTCTCCCCAGTATTTCTTAGGCCTACCTTGACCTCTTCTCAAACTCGCCATGGACAACCTCTCACACCTCCTAACAGGGGCATCGATGCTTCTTCTCTTAACATGTCCGAACCATCTCAGCCTCGACTCTCGCATCTTGTCCTCCACGGAGGCTACTCCCACTCTGTCTCAGATAACTTCATTCTTAATCTTATCTCTCCTGGTACACCCACACATCTATCGCAACATCCTCATCTCTGCTACTTTCATCTTTTGCACGTGGTAGTTCTTGACTAGACAACACTCAGCTCCATACAGCATAACCGGTCGAACCACCACTCTATAAAACTTGCCCTTAAGTCTTAGAGGTACGTTCTTATCACATAAAACACCGGAAGTGAGCCTCCACTTCATCTATCTCGCTCCGATGTGATGTGCAACATCTTCGTCAATCTCCTCGTTACATTGGATAATAGACCCGAGATACTTAAAACTCACTCTCTTGGGGATAACTTGATCATCAAGCTTTAACTCTACGTCTGCTTCATGGGTCCCATCACAGAATTTGCACTCCAAGTATTATGTTTTGGTTCTACTCAATTTGAAACCTTTAGACTCCAAGGTGTGTCTCCAAACCTCCAACCTCACGTTAACTCCGCTTCGCGTCTCGTCAATCAACACTATATCATCGGAAAATAGCATGCACCAAAGCACCTCCCCTTGGATGTGTCGCAACAGTACATCCATCGCTAAGGCAAATAAAAGCGGGCTAAGATCCGATCCCTGGTGCAAACCCCATCACCATAGGGAAATGCTCCGAGCCCACACCCACACTCACCCGAGTCTTAGAATCATCATACATATCCTTAATCACCCTAATGTACACTAACGAAACGCCACTAGCCTCCAAACACCTCCATAGGAACTCCCTCGGGACTTTATCATCCTCTTCCTATACTGCTCCACTAATCTTCTAACTATATGAATCGCTTTCATAGTCGAATGCCCCGACATGAATCCAAACTGATTCTAAAAAATAGACACACACCTGCTCACCCTGGCCTCCACCACCCTCTCCCAAGCCTTCATAGTGTGACTCAACAACTTGATACCCCTATAATTGTTGCAATTTTGGATATTACCCTTGTTCTTGTAAAGCGGAACCATCATACTCCACCTCCATTCTTCGGGTATCTTCTTCGTCTTAAAAATAACATTAAACAGCCCAGTGAGACACTCTAAACCTGCTCGCCCCACGCTCTTCCAGAATTCCACCGGGATTTCATCTGGCCCCGTCGCTCTGCCCTTGTGAGCCACTCTTACACATCGCCCCTTCCACCTCCTCTGCCGTAATTCGCCTACAGTACTCAAAATCCTGCCAACTCTCGGAGTGCTCCAACTCACCCAGCACAATGCGTCTATCCGCCTCCTCGTTCAACAGTTTATGGAAGTATGTTTGCTATCTTCTCCTAATAAGTGCCTCGTCCATCAACACTTTTCCATCCTCATCCTTGATGCACTTGACTTGGTCTACGTCATGGGCCTTCCTCTCCCACACCTTGGCCAACCGGTAAAACTTCTTGTCCCCGCCTTTTCCCCCAAGCTCCTCGTACAAACGAGTAAACGTCGCATTTTTAGCCGTCGTAACTGCTAACTTTGCCTCTTTCTTTGCCTTTCTGTAACACTCGCGATAAGTCATTTTTTCCTCCTCGTTTGTACTCTCTACTAGCTTCAAATAAGTAGTTTTCTTAGTTTTCACTTTACCTTGGACCTCTCCATTCCACCACCAGTCCCCTCTATGACTCCCGGAAGAGCCCTTCATGACCCCTAAGACCTCTCTAGTAGCTACCCTAATGCAATTCGTAGTTGTGAACCACATACTAGACGCACTCCCCCAACTCATCCAGCCCCTCATATCCAACAACTTCTCCCCTAACTTCTGAGCTTTGTCCTTGGTCAAGTTACCCTACTTGATCTTAGGTTGCCTGCACACCGCCCTCTTCCTCCTACTCCTCTTGATCTCTAGATCCATAGCTAGGAGCCTATGTAGGGTCATGAGGTGCTCACTTAGGATGACCTTGCAATCAGTGCACAAACCTTTATTGCATTTCCTGCAGAGAAGATAATCAATCCGAGTCTTGCCCATTGAATTTTGGAAAGTGACCAGGTGCACTTCCCTCTTCGGAAAACTCGAGTTAGTTATAACCAAATCAAAAGATCTAGCGAAATCCAACAGTGAATTACCTCTCTCATTCCTATCCCCAAAATCGAACCCCCCATGCACATCATCATAACCCCTAGCACTAGCCCCAATATGGCCATTGAAATCTCCGCCAATGAACAACTTTTCTGTGTGCGGGAACTATGCACCATCTCGTCCAAATCCTCCCAGAATCGCTCCTTGACCCCCTGGTCCAAACCTACCTGAGGAGCATATGCACTAATCACGTTTATAGTAAATCCACCAACTACAAGCTTAATACTCATCAAACTATCATTTACCCTCCTAACCTCGACCACGAGCTCCCTGAGGTCCCTGTCAACTAAAATACCTACCCCATTCTTACCTCCAGTGCTTCTTGAGTACCATAGTTTAAACCCGTCTACATCCTATGCCCTAGTACCCTTCCATCTAGTCTCCTGAACACACACTATGTTGATCTTCCTCTTCTAAATAATCTTAACTAACTCTATGGACTTCCCCGTCAACGTCCTTATGTTCCAAGACCCAACTCTCATCCTCGAGGCTTCCTTACCCCTCTTCCTACCCCCAGCCCCACCCGAGGACATGACCTTACTCTTACATCGTCCACTACCTCCACTATAAGAAAAAGATATTAGGTAAACACTACCACTAAGAACAAGTAGCGAGAATGAAGGACTACAAGCTAGGAACCCGAGAGCTAAAAATAACTCAAAGGTGCTACTATGAGAACAGTAACGTGAACAGGCACTAGAACAGTGAATATACCACGTCTAAGAAACTACCCATATGCAAACAAAGAATTAAAAGGGATAGATGAAACCTTAAGCTTAAAACACTAGTAGAGAAGATAGAAAAACAAGCAAATACTGTCTACCAAAAACAATTAATCCAACTACGGGTTACCGGCAAGGCAACCAAAACTAATAGATGTGTACACAAACAAAAATTGTCGGCAAGTCAACAGTAAATAAATGTGCACAAATACAATTCAAGAAAGATGGAACCTGGATTATAGTCAGGGATGTCCGGACACGCTTCCCAATCTACTAAATTTTATTTCTCCTCCAAATTCTTTGTATTCAAGAAAATGGATAAATGGCAAATGGGTATCGAAGAAGAGAAATTATCGATGCAATCGGGGGGAAGATATTAAAGAAGTGCGCAAAACTGGGTAATTGGGGAATTGTCAAAGTGAAAGTTTAATTCGAACTCCAAATCGACAACAAAATCAAATCTCTCAAAATTACAGAAGATAGAATCACTGAAAAATCAAAGATTAGTAAATGAATTCTTACCCAGAAAGAAGAGAAATTTGCAACCCCAGAATTAAAACTGGAAGTACTTATCTATGCAATTGGGGGGTAGGGGGTGGGGGAGGGGGTTATTAAAGAAGTGCGCAAAACTGGGGAATTGGGAAATTGCCAAAGTGAATGTTTAATTCGAGCTCCAAATCGACAACCAAATCAAATCTCTCAAAAATTATAGAAGATAGAATCACTGCACAAAGGAATAAAATAAAGTCCTTTTATTTTGATCTTGTTTCTTGTCCAAACGATCAATTAATTTTATCATTTGAAAGTTAATGAAGTACTTCAAATGCTAGTGCAGGAATGAACAGGAGATGTCCTCTTCAAGAGCATAGTAAATATAACAGGGTCCTCTCTTATGAAACCCTAATAGTAAAGGGTTGGTTCTGCAAGAGTTTATGCCCGGAACCCAAATGCTATCGGGGGAAAATACACCCGAAGCCTTGCCTAATTTGACGCAAAAAGAATAAACTTTGTGCAATGCTTAAACAAAAAGCACTTTTATTTATCAAACAAGCCAAGCGAGATAATTACAAAATGAAAAAGGAAAACAGAAAAGAAAGCAAAAAGGCTAAACTACGTCGCCACCAGAACTCGGTGGAAGAGAAACATTTATGCCCCCGGGAGAAGTAGGGGGATCTGTCACCGATGCAGGATCGTGGCCTTCATCATTATTATCTTCAAGTTCCTCTTTGGTCACTGAAGACTCAGAACCGGAAATAGAAGAATTAATTGCATCACGCTGAGTCGGGAGGCATTCTCGGGTAGTTAACTCGAGCATTCGGGCCTTGTCAATCTCATCGTCGATATCAATAACACCCACTTTGGCCTCTTCCAACTCACGTGGTACATAAAATGTGATTTTTCAATAATGAGGGAATCCCTTTGGTGTTGAAGTTTTATGTTAAGCCTATCAACCTTGGTCAAAAGTCCATCCTACTAGGATCTCATGGCTCTAAGGCTAAGATCGAGATCACGGATTGTGGTTATATGAACCTTATTATGTTCCGTGATATTATTATACCTATCCTCCATCTGGGCACGCTTCTCCTCGACAGTAGAAGCCTTTTCAACTTTGGACTTCAAAGTTGCCTCCAAATAATTCACTCGCTCAATGGAGGCAGACTCACACCCAGTAGTAAAAAGCACGGCATCTTGAACTTCAGACCACTTAGCCTTAGCTTCTTGGAATTGAACATTTAGTTGACAAGCTTCTTGACTAAGGGCCACTACCTCCTATTCGCTAAGCTGTAGCCGGGCCTCAAGATCACTCGCCTCAGCGGCTTTTGCATCTAATACCGGGAGGCACGTGACAAGTTGATCCCTATCGGCCAACAACTGATCCCACTCGGTCTTGAGTCCCTCTTTGTCGAGGATCAATTTCTGAAGGCCCTCAGAAGCAAGGAAGTTGTCCGTTAAGCAAATACCAAAGTTAGAAACCCTGTCATAATAAGTCGAGAAGAAACAAACAATAAAAAGGACAAATACAATATCGTTGCTGCATGTTGCATGTCGTTATTTATCATACTCTCCCCCGAAAGAGAGTGTATTTTTTTTATCTTTCTCTGAAGCATGCGACTTCAGATAATTGACGAATTCCACCGGCCTGGATAGCACATGGCACTTTGGTGACACCGAGAGAGAGACACTCCTCCTCTCATAGGAATCTGCAGAAGGGGGCGAGTAGTTGTGCCCCAAATTCCCGTGGTCAGGGGACTAGGGAGGAGGAACATCCTCCTCTCGGGCGTCTGTGGCTGGTGGGGGATATGCTGCAATTGCCGGTGAAGAAGGTATGGTCAGTGTGAAGGGAGATGAAGTTGATAGTGTTTTAGGTTCAGAAGCAGCTACGATAGAGGCAGTGCTGGTTGTTGGTTGCTCACCAATTGAAGGCAGAAGAGGCCTGATACTCAACCTCATAGTAACAAAAGCAACAACTGGGACCGGAAAAGGAGAATCAACATTCTCCACTAAGTCAAATTCTCCCCAGAGCACTCGTACATCGCCTTCGGTTGGGGTTCTAACCTCTCCAGATTGAGCATTCTGTTGAACTGATGAAGATCATTGTCTCTTTTTAAAGGAAGCCTCTTCATCGCTGGCTTCCCAATCATCATCAATTACCAAAGTATCTGCAGCTGGCTCGGGCATGTTATTTTTTATTTTATTATTTATACTCCCGGTTGAGGAAGAACACCTCATTTTTTGTTAGTTGTCTCTGGACAGGGACTCCAAGAAGAAGCATCTGCACCGGAAACAGACCCTAGGGAACCCATTCGGGTAATATCCTCTTGTAGAAACCTCGTAGCCCTTGCAGGGTTAACCAAAACATCCTCCTCATGGATGGAAACAGAACCCTAAGGGAGACCTGAATCAAACAAAAAGGCAGAATTAGCTAGTTTTCTCATGTACAAAGATAGAATGAAGGCAGAGTCAGTTTATCATGGTTCTTGGCCCTCCACCTGTATTTGGAGGCCAATTCCAGCAGCCGACTAGTCTCTAGCGTAGTGATATCCAGAATCTTGTGAACCCGCCGGTCCAGGAATTCAACCCTTGGTGGAGTCCACCGAGTTGTTGAGATTATGAAAGAAGAAAGGTTAGCAATAACATGAAATAATTTTTTTTTCAGAAAAAGAGATAGACTTTAAACTTACGTGAACGAGTCCAGAATTCTGGGAAGGAAGGAGTTGTGGCTGGGATGATATCCTTGGTAGTAATGACGACAAAACTCTCCATCCATCCATGATCATTATCGTCATCCATGCTGATAAGCAATGCATGGTGGCCACGCTAGCTGAAATATGTTACTCCCCTACCAAAAAAGTTTTGGGGGAGTAGAGGTTCATCATATGAGCCAAGGTGAGGGGCTCCTTCATTTCTAGGCACAACCGTCACACACAAGCCACCATTTGCAATACAGAAGGGCCCACCTGTGCTAAACAAACTTGGTACCGGTGGAACAACTCCAAAATCACGGGGTCAAGTCCTCCGGACCCAAAGTGAAGGATACATGTAAACATACGTAAAACCCTTCTTAATGAAGGTCACTCACCCCATCACGCCAGGAACAATAATGTTTAGGGCATGGAAGTCACAATCCTCCTTCACACCAGGAATACTGGAAGGGTGGATAGAAGAAGGATATTTACCAACATCCCAAGTTCGAGGGTTTGAAGTGGGGAACTTCTCTTTGAAGTCATTGGCTGTGTTGAGATGTTTAGGGATGATGGTGCTTACTGTGGGAGGATCAACATCAACATTGACCTCTTTAACTTTATTCCTCTTCGGGTCCCCACCAAAGAGAAAACCAGAGTTTTGGGGAGATTAGTGAAGGAAGCCATAATGAGAAGGCCATGATAGAGTTTTTTTTGTAGAAGAACAAGAAGAGATGAAAGCAGAAAGGAATAAGCGGTTAAAATCGTGGCCAAAATTACCACGAGAATTGGCGAAAATATTGCTAAATCGTGAAATAACACGTGTTCGGGGTATTAAATGCGGGTAGACGTGCGTCTTATCAAGCGTCAGAAACATTTTAGAAGGGTTCAGAAAATTTCCCGCCAAGAAAGGAATCTTCACAAACTTCCCGGTGACACAAAGATCTGCCACCGGCAAGCAGGGGGACTATCTGTATAGGGTAAAATCGATTTACATTAAATGTTCAAATGATAGCGTGGCACGTAGAACCGGAGGCAGACAGAAGATGAAGCGAATAGAAACCAAGTCTGAGGACAACAACTTCAGTGGCCACCGGGAAAATCCCGAAGGGAACACATTCAACAAAAGCAAATGAATGTTTATCACCAGATGACATTTAATGAATAATATTCCTCAGTATTAAATACAGAGTCGTTGCAGAGCATTTTGGCATTCATGGTCTGCCGTTACATATTCATTAATGATCCCCATTATTGACATTTAAGAGGGCTTGATCCTAGGACCTTGTTCCCTAGTTATAGCTATAAATAGTAGTTTCGACAACCATTATAACATAGGAAATCTTTGGCAAAATTTATGCTACCCAAAATTCACAGGCTAAATAATACTTTACTTTTTTGTCTAATATTGTTCTCAATCACTGTCTTCGGAATCCCTGCTCCCGAAACCAAGCTGCCTGCTGTTTATTTCAATTTCAAAGTTGAGTCTTACAATTTTCATTTAATTTATTTATTATTTTGGGATCAAATCGATTCGCTTGTCTATAAATCACACTATAAATTCAACTGTACCATTTTACGGGTAAACAAGCAGTAATGTAATACTTCCATTTGCTACACGTTTTACATAACTAAAGGCAATTTGATTTACAACTTATTGTCCTTAATTACGATACTAGAAGCTTAATGAAATTTCTGGTGTAAAAACCCCATCCCTGAAAAGGTGATTACTTCCAATTTATCTAACATAGCACATGTCAATACACTACAACACATTTGTATCAATTTGATGTTAGACATGAGTCAATGTTTAGCGAAATTTTAACAAAATGAATGCATAGCTTAGATGTTTAGCAACATGTATATGATGAGAATGTTACCCCTTTCTGTTCAATGATGATCCAAATTTAGCTAGTTTTGATACTCGGTTCATGTCAAAACTTCCAAATCCGGAGTTATGATACCTTTTATCAGTCAACCTTCAGCCTCAAAAAAATAGGGACTGAGCGACGTTTCAACGTTTTCTGTTGGCAAAAGGCAGTTATAAATAGTCTATGGAATCAGAACCGAGTATCAACACATACTTCTCCTGACGAAGAATGGCTTTCGTTTCAGCCTTTATCATTTCCATTGTTTATAGTGAGCTTGTTTTTGTCTGTCATTCCAGTCCAGTTTGCCAATCATTATATCCTACATATGAGATCCCAGTGTACAAAGAAGACAGAGACAACGTGCATTTTGCGCAGAACTTGGAGTTCTTGGAAGCAGAATATTTTTTGTGGGCTTCCAAGGGACATGGTCTTGATGTAATGGCACCATATTTAACCAAAGGAGGACCTCCTCCCATTGGTGCCGAAAGAGCAAATCTTGATAATCTCACACAGAGGATTATCGAGGAATTTGCCTACCAAGAAATTGGTCATCTAAGGTATTTTATTCATTTTTTCTTTTCTTTTTCAAAGTGCGGATATAATATGCGATTAACTTTTATTTTTATTTGTGGGGTTTTAGGGCAATTGACAAAACAATGGGCAGTATTCCAAGACCTTTGATGGATCTTAGCCGGGAAAACTTTGCAAAATTATTTGATGAAGCAATTGGATACAAACTGGAGCCTCCATTTGATCCTTACAGGGACAGTTTAAGCTACATGCTATCTTGCTATGTTATTCCACATCTTGGATTGAATGGCTATGTTGGCATGAATCCACAGCTCAAAGGCTATGCCGCGAAACATGTAAGTTCTAATTAAGATTCTGCAGAATCCACACCTCCACTCTATATTCGAGAAGAGAGAAAAAATCACTTCTTCTCTATAATTTTTTATGCATGAGTACCTACCCAATGGAGCTCTTCTACAATATGATGGGTTCATCGAACCCAATATTGTTTAATCGGATCTTTTTTGTTTGTTTGTACGTATATATACATCTATTGGGCTAATATCTTTTTTTAGTTGTATTTTTTATTCGGGTCGGGTTAGTGTTTGAGGCGTGCTTGTTCGAAAGACGAATAGATATGGGTATGTCTTTCTAATAGTTTAGATGTTTTAATTTCGACCAATAAGAAGTTGCCATGTGGATTTAAATAATTATTATTTTTAATTCATCATTCACCTAACGGTCAAAGAGCATAAGTGAACCAAAAAGGTAGATGGAAGGGTGTTTTTAGCCAATAGATGGATGAAGGATAAATTTGAACATTTTCCAATAGTTTAGGGGCATTTTTAACCCTTTTTCGTTTTTTTTTAATAAATATTAGATCTCCATAATTTTAAAAGTTCCATAAAATCAGTGCTAAGAATCTTAATGATTGAACCCATTAACTTTAGATGGATAACCTCTTGTGCCTACTTATGCATCAATAAAGCACAATGGAACAGTTCGACATATGCGGATGTCGTTAGTCTATTTTTGTCTTGGTAAAATGATCTTCTGACCACTTAAGCTTGTACTAGATTACTAACTCAGTAAAAAAACTAATTTTTTAACTTAGCACCTCTAATTTACAGAAGGAGTAATAAATGCCTCGGGCCGTAGACTATGCATACATGGAAGAAACATTGCTGGCATGTCCAAACTACATACAAATTACACCTAAATGGCACGTGAATGTAGTAGTTTTAATAGGAAAAAGTATTAAAATAAACAAAAATACATAAATACAAAAGATAGAAAATAATAAAAAAAGAAAAATTAAGATCCTAACACCTCCTCCCACCTCCATCATTCCCACCCCTTTCCCCATTCTTTCTGTTTCTTATCTCATCCCTCACCCCAACCTTTATCCCCTTGGCCACTTCATTCTTTTCGTTATTAACCTTTAGTTGAAAAGGAATAAAAAGAGAAGAAGGTAATCCACAACTTGGTAACCCGCAACTTTATGTATACACTAAATTTTTTATAAATATTAGATCTTCATAATTTTAAAAGTATTATGAGATCAGTACTAAAATTTATAATAATTAAACTCATCAACTTCAGATCTTGGATAGCTTCTGATACCGACTTATACATCAATAAAGCACAATGGAACAGTTCGACATATGCTGACGTCGTTAGTCTATTTTTGTTTATGGCCATGGTATTCACCCTAATCTCCAACGAAACTTAATTAAAGAGGAGCGTCTATAGTTTCAATTTGAGAAGTTAAGCAATTTATCTCTCTTTGATCATGTTCTCTGAAATCTAATAATTGGTCAAGACTAAGTTACCAAGTCAAAGTAGATCTCTTACCAAAAACCTTACTAATAATTAGGTTCATCTCATCTAATATTTTTGATGCGGAATACACACACATTTTTTTGTTATATAAAATGTTTTTATGATTTAAACAAAAAATACACTCATGGAGATAGAAAAAAGCGCATGTCGAGTCTATGAGTGATTTTTGTTTAAATCATAAAAATATTATATATAACAAATTATTTTTGAGCCATAAAAATGAAAGACAAATGTTTAAGTACAAGAAAGTAATTATTATTGATTCTTTTTAGCCAATTGGATAATGAACAAAACTCTACCTTGGAAGTCTTCAATCATCTAAGTCAATATAGTCAATTTAAAGTTTATTCATGTTTTACTATTTCATCGCTTCATTTCACAAGTTATCATGCTTCCTTTCTAGCTAGCAATATACAGAGTTAAAAGTTCTTGTGATTTTTTTTTTGGAAAGCTATTTATAATTTAGAGGGTGTTTGGATGGGCTTAAAAGCTGGCCAAACTAGTTTTTAAACACCTTTTTATTTTATGAAGTGTCAGGCAAAAAAAAAAGCTGCTTAAAAAAAGTTAAAATGCGCTTAAAAAAGCCAAAAACAACAAGTTGGTTATCCTAACTTTTTCGATTTTGACTTAAAAACCATTTTAGTTTGACCAATAAAATTACTTTCTTGTCCATTTCTAAATTATTATAATACCAAAATTAACCTGAGTCAAAGAAACCCTAAAACATCTACTTCTCCTATTTCCTTCACTTGTGAAGACCCGTTCCTCTTCTTTCCTCTTCCTCTCTGCTTCATCTTTATTTTTTGCACTTTCCTCAAGCATACGCCCAATTATATTCACTTAATGCGAAAGATTAGTATGTAAGAGTGAGCACGGTTCAGTTGGCATTATTTTGGATCAATCCCTTTTATACTGTTTTAGACAAAGCTAATTTTACAGTTATATTTTTGGAGGATTTCTTCTTTCTTTTCTTTGGTATTGTTTATTAATAATTATTTGATCCATTTGCATTGTTTTCTGCCAATTCTACTTGACTATATAGAGATAATGATATACTATATATAGTAGTAATACTATACTGAGTATTCCAAACTGAAGGAAAAAAGAAGTTTCTTCTACTTTATAAAAAATATATAAAGTAATCAGTTAAATTAAAATGTAAATTATTTTTTATTTGCATTAATTCATAATTAAATATATTATAGTAATCAGATCCTTTATAACGTTAACAACTTTAAGGATATTTTTGCCTTTTTAATAGAAAAAAGTGCTTACTAGCACTTGTTTACCAAACACTTCAACAATTCTTTTTAAGTTTCAGCACTTTTATCCAAACAAATAACTGTTTATTTATAAAACAAACTCCAGTACTTAAAAGTTGCTTTTAAGCACCACTTTTTTATGTCAATCCAAACAAGCTCTTATTTTTAAATACACAAACATCATCAACTAATTAACTAAGAGAATATGTCATTTTATTTTCGGCGAGCAAAAAAAATATTTTAGTTATTTAATCTATAAAAAATACTGTAGGAATTATCTTAAATATATTAGAAAAGTCAGAATCCAACAATTACATTTTGATAATCTATTTTGTTTTGTTTTACAAATAAGTAACCTCTATCCAAGAACATAACAATGTATAAGATATTGTCCTTTTTCTAAGCGGAAGTCTTGTGATTATACTTGAATCACCTGGTATTGATGGATTCTAAATATGTTTAGACTATCCTAGAATGATTGAAAATATGGAATTTATATTAAAATAAAAATTTAGAATTTATTCGTTGAATCTATCCCGAAAGATATGATTTAGTTTTTGAGTGTGTCTATAATCTGCTCTAGTTTAATTATGAATCTTGTAAAAGTAAATCTGACCTCATCAAACATCTATATTTGTTATTTATATTTTTTTATACAATCTATTCTTATTTAGGTAGGGATTTTTTAAAAGCAATACCTGACTTTATCAAAAGTCTATATTTATTGTTCGTACTTTTTAAAATAATTTTAGATATTTTATGAAAATACTCGACTTGTTTATTTTTACAAGAATATTTTATTATGAGATTTTTTATCCTATTGCATTTACATTATTCTTTCATAAAATATATTCAGGGGCGCTTTTCTATCATATCATTACAATATATTTCTTTCCATTGTTTTGTTTCTACATTTAAAATGTCAGGTACTTTCCTCACGTGAGCAAATGCATGAAAAAACAACATAAAGATTATACTAATCTATCTATTTTAATCTCAAAAATAGTCAAATGAGAGAAACTAAAATAAAAATTGATTATTTAATATATGGATGGTACTAAACAAACATATGCAAGGAAAAAAATTTTAAAAACGTTTTTTAATTTATTACACATGAAAAGTAGTGAATAAAAAAAACAATACAAAGTCATTGGCATGAAAATATATTATACCCGTGCATCTTTATCAACCACAAACAACACCAAACTAATCCTATAAATTAATAAGTCATCGTAAGCTTCATGCATCGAAGGTGAAAGAAGAAAACCACGACAAGGAGAAATTTTAAAAACAAAAAAAGTTCATCCATACTTACACGTGAAAGAATATATTCAGTACATGCATTTCTAAAATAATGAAGCAACATAACCACTAGTGATAAATTTGAAACTTTAACAATAAGTAGGAATCTTAAAGCGTATACTTATTTATGTGTTGCTTTTTCTAGTATATTGGTATTATCAAAATAATAAATAATTTATGGATATTCTGTAGAAAGAAAGAATGAAAAATGAGATACTTTTTTTAGTTTTGGTAAGTGACAATTTGTTTCTTTAGCTTTGGGAAGTGGTGATTTGGTTCATTTGGTTTTGTAAATGGAATGATTGTGACTATTAGTGAAGGGGTATGAAGCATTATTTTGTGGGTTTTTTATTGCGTAAGTTTCTTTTTAATATTGATATAAGTAAAATATTTAAATTATTAAAAGGATATTTTAGTAATTTAACTTTTTAATATTGATCTTCCCACTTTTTTTTTTTTTGATTTGAAGTAAAAGGATAATATTATAATAACAAAAGATCATAAAGTCATTACAAAGTCCCTAAGGACATAGTCCCTAAGGACATTAGTGTTGTCAAACTTGGCCAGCTTTTTAAGTTTTCATTGATCACGTTCTCTAAATTTCTTAATTCATGCATGTTTCTTTACAGCTTGTGGCAGGACTATTGGGAGTTGAAGCAGGGCAAGATGCAGTGATTCGTATGTACCTTTATGAGAGAGCTGGTGAAGTAGTATGGCCTTATGAATACACTGTGGCCTACTTCACAGATCGCATATCAAATTTAAGAAACCGATTGGGAATGTGCGGAATCAAAGATGAAGGTATTTTTGTCCCTTTAGAACTTGGAGCTGAAAATCAAACAGAAAGTAACGTCTTATCTGCTGACTATTATTCCCTCTCTTACCCAAGAACTCCGCAAGAGATTCTCAGGATCGTGCACATCACCGGCAATGAGCATATGCCTGGTGGATTCTATCCCCACGGCGCTAATGGGAGGATTGCCCGAGAATTGCTCCAAGAGCCATGAAATATGAAATTAATTAAATCATCATTTTTGCCTTTCACTTGTATTTATAAATAAATAAACAGAACTGAAATAGAAACTTTTTCTGTTGTCATATGGTCATTTTATTAAGTTGAATACAATGTACATCATTTCTAGTTTCTTTTTACTTTTATTTATCCAAATAAGCGCAATCAAGTTCACTTCATCTTGTTGTTTGCACTTTACTTGTATTTTTTTCCTTAAAGAGCCACCTTAGGGTGGGGGATTAGTCTCGACCCTTACCTCATATATTAAAAATCCGTAACAAAATTGTTGAGTATTGAACTTTTGATGATTAACAAAATATGGCTAACTACTCAAAGAACCAGGTCCTCAATGTAGCTGTTTAACTGCTGTGAAGAATCAACTTCTCAGGATAAAGGATCAACTCCTCATGATTGTTACCTGTACGTTTGTACAATACGGTAACTTTATCTCAAAGTTACCAGGTCCGAGTTTAGTGGAAGATGGCTGCTGTAAGATACGTCAGTTAGAGACAAAAGTCCCAAAGCTTGTGGAATCCTTGGAATAGTAGGAGTCCTATCAAAGAGGAAGCTGACTATGAATAGGACTCCTAGAAGATCTCAAGTCGTGTTTAGATTGGATTGAGTTTGGACCTCTGAACCATCCTTTTACACATCAACAACATAGTCATAAAGTGGTTCACTTGTGTTGAGTTCTTGTCCTGTACTCTTCTCGAGTTAGTCTAGTATAATGTGTTTTAGGAAATTGAGTTGTAATCAAGTGTTATAAACAATTAGTGAGTTGGAGTGAGTGTTTGGTTTTACATGTTAGAGTTACTTGTAAATCAAATAGGTGTAGTAGGACTACTGGAGAGTATTTAATTACAGTATTGTAATTGATTCATTGAGCTCATTGTTCTAGTGGAGTTGGAGCTGAAAATCCTACTTGGTAGGTCGTAGTTTTTGCACCTTCTAAGTCGAGTGATTTTTCACTTAAAAATTATTGTGTTCATTAAACTGCTTGTTTACTTTTCATTTAAGGCACACGGTAAAGAACCAAGTTCTTTAGTAATTCATACGGGCACTCAAACTAACAATTGGTATAAGAGAAAAGTTCTCTAATTTATACGGCTGACAGCAAAAGAGATCTTGGAAGAAAGATGAGTGCTATCAACTACTAGACTACCCCTTTTCAATGGAAAATATTACAGTTGGTGGAAAGCAAGAGTGTAAGATTTCTTGACTGCCGAAGACTATGAACTATGAACTATAGTAAACCAAGGTCCTTTAATTCCTACTAAACAAAATACATAAAGTGAAACAGTTCCTAAGGACTCATTCGACTTTGTGGCAGCAGATTTCAGAATGATAGAGAAGAATGCAAAGGCTAAGAAAATCCTTATATGTGGACTTGGTCCTGATGAGTACAATATAATTTATATGTGCTCTAATGGGAAGTAGATTTGGGATGCACTCCAAACTGCTCATAAAGGAACAAACTAATTTAAGAGATCAAGAATTGAACTACTCATGAGAAACTATGAGCTTTTCTCCATGAAAGAGTCTGAGCCCATCTAGGATATGAAGACTAGGTTCACTATAATAACCAATGAAATAAAATCACTTGAAAAGGTGTTTACCTTTAAAGAGTTGGTTAGCAAGTGTTAAGACTCCTTCCAGCTTCATAGGAATCAAAAGTCACTACAATCCAAGAAGCTAAGGAACTGGATAAAATCTCACTTGATGAGTTGGTTGAAAACTTAAAAACTCATGAAATGAGAAAGATGGAACTACGTAACGAAGAGCCAAAGAAGGATAAGGCCTTGGTCCTTAAGGCATATGAGGATGATGAATCTGACTATGATTATCCTGATCTAGCAATGTTTGCCAAGTTCAAGAAGTTCATGAAGAATTCCAAAAGTGCATCCAAAAGAGAGACCGTTAGTAAGCACAACCAGATTGACAAGCTAAATATGATGGGTGCTACAAGTATGGCAAGCTAGATCACATGGTAAAGTACTTCCCAATGTGGGAAACCGAGCGAAGGAAAGAACGAGCTGAAAAAGAGAAACGGGAGAAGATGAGAGAGAAGTGTTCCAACAAAGGAAAAATCCTAAGCAAAGGATTTACTGAAGCTATGAAGCAGGCATTCTTGGAAGCATATGAGGACAGTGGGAGTGATCAAGAGGAAGAAAATGAGGATGAGGCTAATAGCCTCTATGCTGTGATCGATGAATATCAAGTTGCGATGACAACACCCTAGTACAACTTGAGATGGACATAGGAAGACCTCCTTTGCTTGATGAACTCCACTATGATGAATGAAAGCTACGTATGGAAACATTTCCTCAGGCTACTGACTTTGATCTATGGGTAATTTCCAGTTATGGACCAATTCTCCTAACCAAATTGGATAGTGAAGATAACAAGTGCAACAAAAGAGAAGAGGAATATAATGAGGAAGATCGTCAGCTAGTTCAGAAAAATGCCAAAGCAAAGGACTTTCTCTACAGAAGTCTGTCTAGAAACACCCTCTTCAGAGTGTCCTCTTGCATCTCTGCTCATGATATAAGGAGGACCTTGAAAATTGACTTTGGAAATGAAAACACCTAAGTGGCTCCGGTGGTGATTGAAGAATCAAAAACAGAGGAAGAAGTGATCGGAATGATGGCCATGAGTGATTCAGAAACTCAAGATGAGACAAACCATGTAAGTATATATGACTTAAAAGAAAATATTCATGCAATTTCCAAAAAGAAATTTATGGCCATAATTGTAACCTTAATGAATGAAATGGATAAAATGTTTAATGAAAATGATTTTCTAATCAGTAATGTTTCTTTTGTCAAACTCGACATCAAAGAGCTTGAATCCGACAACGCCAATTTAGAGAAACAGGTCAAAGACCTTAACAACTAGGTTCTTGAATTAACTTCTGAGAATGAGAAGTCCCCTGATATATATGGAAAAGGAAAAATGAGTGATCTGCATGATAAGCTTGAGAAGGAATTAAAAATTGCTAATGGTAATTTTTGCAAAGCCGAATGTAGAAATAATGTCCTGCATGAGAATATAGAAAAGGCTAATTATGAACTCCCTAGACGAAGCAAATGGCATAAATCTTCTGATGCCTTGAAATGGCTGAATGAAAACTGTAGCACTAACAAATTTGGAATTGGCTACCGAAAACCTGTCCCTAAGTTTGACCAAAGTATGTAGGAATTTCTGATAATAAAATGTGCACTCATTGTGGAAGAGTAGGACACTTTAGAGACACATGTCTGCCTTAATTCATGCTCTGTTTAGAAATACTTTTGGTATTGCTAAAAATGTGAAGAAGTAAGAGGAGAAGGTTAATCCTCCTGTCCATACTAAGTGATTAAGGTTATTAAATAAAATAGCTTCCAATCCTCTTCCTTTCTAGGCAAGAAGGGATCTGATTCATCCTTTTTCAAACAAAAAAGGACCCAAGCAAGTATGAGTTCCTAAAACTAACTTGTGAATTTTGGTGCAGGCTAAGGTGGGAGGAAACAATCAGGACCAACATCTAGATAGTGGGTTCTCAAGACATATGACTGGAGAAAAGAAAAACTTTCTCTCACTGACATCCTTCCAATGAGGGTGTGTGTCATTTGGTAATGGGAAAAAAGGACAGATATCGGGTATTGGTAAGATTGGCTAGTCACTCTCTCATGATATAGAAGATGTGTATTATGTGGTAGGTATTAAACACAATATTCTTAACATCTCTCAAATGTGCGACAAAGGAAATGAGGTAAAATTCAATTTCAAAATTTGCACTGTCACTAAGCTTGACACTGATGAAATTGTGCTAAGGGGTAAGAGACATAGCAATGTCTATAAGATATCGATTATGTCACTTCCCCAGAGCGAGCACACATGCTTGAGTATAGTGGAAGATGATCCACTACTATGGCATAGAAGACTGGGACATGCCAGTCTCTCTCAACTCAATAAGTTGGCAGCTAAGGACTTGGTCCTTGGGCTACCTGAAATTGAATTCACCTATGACAAGGTATGTGATACATGTGTTAGAGTTTTTAATCACTTATAAACCTCTGGAACTCCTTCACATGGATCAATGTGGACCAATGAGAGTAAGGAGCAGAGGAGGTAAGAGTTATATGTTTGTGATTGTTGATGATTTTCCAAGTATACCTGGACTTTGTTTTTGGGATCCAAAGATGAAACCTTTGATGTTTCTCTGTATTTGTCAGAATGATTCAACAAAAGATAGGATGTAATGTTTTAAGTATAATAACTGACCATGGAATTGAATTTGAAAATTCAAAATCCTTGAGTTCTATGGATCACATGGGATTGGCCATAATTTCTCTGCACCTAGATCTCCACAACAAAATGGAGTTGTAGAAAGAAAGAATGGAGCTTTAGAAGACATGGGGAGGACCATGTTGATTGCTAGTGTACTACTTAAGAACTTCTGGGCTGAGGCAATCAATACTACTCGCTATCTGCTAAATAGATACATGGTCAGACCCATTCTTGAGAAAACTCCCTATGAGTTACTCGAGGTAGAAAACCCAACATCACTCAACTGAGAGCCTTCAGGTGCAAATGTTTTGTGCACAATAATGGAAAATAAGATCTAGGTAAGTTTGATGACAGAAGTGATGAGGGAATTTTCTTGGGTTACTCTTCACATAGTAAGGCACATAAGGTTTTTAATAAAAGAACTATGTGTGTGGAAAAAATATTCATGTTATTTTTTACGAATCTAACATTTTGGCTGAGAAAGGTCTGCAGGATAAAGATTATGACATAGGATTCACTGGTGATGGAGATACAAAGGAATATGATGAAGATGGATCTGAAAACCACAAGGAAATTGACAATGATCACGAGGAACCAGAAGAAGACAAAGCTACTCTAACTGCTGATTAGAATAATGAAGCCACACATACTGAACATGTTCCCATGGATCACTCCTCAGGTGAATCTTCTCTGGGTATGGAACTCAGACCATGGAAGCATCAAAGCTCACACCTTCTCGAAAATATCATCTTTGATCCAAATGTAGGGGTGCAAACCAAGTCTTCTTTAATTACATACTCTGTACATTATTCATACTGATGCTCCTATTACTTGGGGGTCTGTGTTTCATGCCCGCAGGTGAAGGTAGACATGCTGACAGTCCCCTTTCTTAGGATCCTTGTTCAACGAGAGTTGGTGTCTTCCATTTAATTCGGAGCTGTTATTGGGTTTTGGTACGATATTTTGTATACATATATGGGTATGACGGGGCCCAATCTCGTCCTTTATACAGTTGCACACTCTATTAGAGGTATGTAGGAAGTCATGTATAGTTGGATAGTGTGTGGCCTTGTCAGTTTCTACTTTTAATATATATTTGTTCATAGCAGCCTTGTTGGCTCGCCCTACCATATTCTGCATGTATATGTATATATGTCTTTTGGCATGTTTCCCCACATATGTTATTCATGTTCTTCAGCAGTTTATTGACAAACATTATTCATGATCCATGTTGATACCCAATGTTACCTTATATTATTTTTAAAATGCATATATACCTTCAAAACAATGCATGAACATCAATTAATATTTTCCATAATTTTCTGTAATTTTAAAAGGGGTTTTAATTAATTAATTTCATTATTTTATTGTCCAAATAATTATTAATTGCATCACAAATGATTTTTTAAATAATTTTATTGCTTAATTTTTATCATCTATATTTATATTAAGCTTTAATTATTTTATGCATCATTATATTTGTAGGTTATAATTGCAATGACTTTGCAATAATAGCCCATATGTGAATAATTACTTTATTTTACATGAAAATAACCTTTTATATTTTTATAATACTAAGTAATTATTTTAAATCATTTTCATGCATAAATAGCATTTTTTCATCATTTATTAGCTATTTTTATAAATTATTTTATTAAATTAAGTGGGTATTTAAAACATAGCCCCTCTTCAATTAAATTTTCGAACCTACCCAATAGCCTACCCAGCCCAATTATCCTAACCGAATCACCCCACTACCTAATACCCAAACCCAATTTCCCTACCCGTCCATAACCCGCCCTAGCCTACATCTAATCTTGGCCGTTGATCTCAAAAGATCAACGGCCCAGAACCAACCTTCCATTTTTAATTAACCAAATGACCCCAAAACCCTACTCATTTTTACAAAATCTGCCGCCCTTGAAACCCTTTCCCTCCTCTCTTCTCCCTCTCACCCTCCTCTTAACCCTAGCCCGACGTCGTGAAAACCCGTTCGATTCATGGTTTATTTCTTCAATTCTAGGCCCTATCCGGCCTCCTACCTCTACTGGTGTTTCGATTTTCATGCTGCTTGAGGTTATCTCAAAGGGATTCGAACAGACTTGGTTCAAATCCCTCGTTTTCTCGATGAATCTATCTGTGCTGACTCCTATGTCTGTGAGTACTAATATCTTCGTGTTTATGGCTTCAAATCTCTGGTTCAAACAAGATTTTCTCACCTCTGCTTAGGTTTTACTATTTCTGGCTAAATCCATTCAGATCTCTTTAGATCTTAAGCGGTTTGAGTTTGTTTGTTACTTTTCCTGTAAGATTCTGCTATATTTTTCTATTATTGTCAACCGATTTTCGTTTTTCCCTAAAAGCTAGGGTTTCAATTTTTAAGAAATTTCTACAAAAAATGTTTTAAAACGTTTAAGTGTTTAACTATGATTTTCTTCATTTACCTTTTCAACCGGTTTCACTTGAGTTTCATCTCTATGTCTTTATGCTCTAGGGTTTCATCTTTTTAAGTTTCTGTAAAATGTTTGAAAACGTTTAAGTGTTAACTCTGAATTTCTTCATTTACTTTTTCGACTGAGTTTCATCTCTATGTCATTTCACCTTAGGGTTTTTCATTATTTGACTATGGGTTATAATGTTTTTGCCCGTTTACTGTGGCTCTGTCAATTGAATTGATTAACTTATTTACTTGCTTAATTAGGGTTCGAAAATTGTTTTTCCTTTTAAAACTGATATCTCTCTAAAAAGATTTTTACCTATTCTTTCCTTATATGTGATTGGTATCTGGTACTACTTTCCTTAATTATACTATTGGCTTGATTTCTGGGTTTTGATTATTTTGACCGACCTGTAAATGATCTCTGGATTTACTACTTGCCTTATTTAGCCTAATCTTGTCTACTGATTTACTCCGTGAAAGACTCTCCTTAATTTGAGTTACACTTACTGTCAATTTATTCCCGTTAGCACTAATTGATTGATTGATTGATTTTTGCATACCTTATTTGTGTGCCGATTGATTTGCCTGCCTTATTTGGTTTAATATACTATGTTCTATATAAACCTTTCATTGTTCTGATTTTAAAACACACGCTGAGACTAAGCTCACTCTTACAAATCTACACTTACACACACTTGAGTTCTTTCTATCACTCTGATTTGCTGCATTGTCTAGCCGGCTGAAAGCTAAGGCTAGACTCTTGGATTCCAATTGCTTTCATCTTCCTATTTACTTTATCCCCTAACTGGTATGCCCTAACCTTTGCAATTTCATTCTTTACACTTTGCTTGACTAGCCTGTATCAATTCTGTCTTTCCCATGATTATATGATCTCATTTAGTAACACTGTTAACTTAGGACTAAGCCATTTCGAATAATATGAATCCTCTCATAAGTTAGTCTAAGGTTCAATTTGTTTCATGCACTGTTTATTAATTCTATACCTATTTTGAACTTTGACACTATGAACATGTAATCAGTCAATTTGTTGCTTAATTTCCCTGCCCTGCTTGTTTATTTCATGTATCTGGCCAACTCAATTGTTTTGCCTAACTGCTTCTGTGATAAGTACTAGTCTAAATATTTAACTTCAATAGACTTCAATTTATTTGAGATATGTGTTTGAGCTTGAATTCTGTTTGTCCTCTTGGTGCAGTCCTGCCTGCAACTCTATGTTCTGAATCTTGTTTCTTCTGAAATCCAACAGTTTTAAAACCTGCCCATTATCCCTTTTATGTACTGATTTTTTTAAAACCCAACTCCTAGTCATTTAGGTTCCCAACCACTCCAGTGTGAGCACTGCCTAGGGTCCACTTGAGACTCCTTTGAACTCTGACACACTGGGGATTGGTTTTCCAATCTCTTGAACTATCTTTTGAATTTGGTTCTGCTATGAGCATTACCCTGGGTCCCCTGGCGCCCTTGGAAACTTTGACACACTGAAAACCTGGTTCTAATGTGCTTTGAATCCCTATGATATGCTTCCAAGTGGTTACGGTTGGAAGGCTTGGTTCCCAGGTTCATTGGGCCTATTAAGGCTCCCTATAGTGTAATGAATTCTGCTATGTAATTTATTCATATTGGGCTGTAACAATCTTAATAATAGATCTGGGGTTATCAGTAAAAGCTGGGGAGGGGTTTCTATATATCTTTGTTCAAGCTTTGGGTAGAAATCCTGCCTATAGGTTTATTATGTTGGTTGAATCATGTGAATGCTACTACTTGTTTAGAGATCCTGCCTACAATATTTTCTAATGGCTTTGTTCTGTATTTTATTCACATAACTAGAAGTCCTGTTTATGGACCCCTTGCATTAGAAATCCTGTCTATAGGATCTGTGCATATTTTATAACATACGCATTAGTGACCATGTCTATAAGATTATTTCTGTTTGAATAATAACCTTCCTGACAAGTTGCTTAAAATTCTACCCACATACGACTTAGATATCATGCCTATAGGAGATAAAAAATCGGTTTCAATTTAGATACCATGCCTATAGGAGATAAAAGTCAGTTTCAAAACCTAGAAATCATGTCTATATGATTTAAACTAATAGATATCATTCCTATAGGGTGAAATCAGTTCTAACACCTAGAAATCATTCCTATAGGAGTTAACTAAATCTGCAAATTAGAAAGCATGCATATAGGGTCTAAAGGATAAAAACCTATTTGTTAAAATTAGTAACTCGTTGTTATAGGTCTATAATTAACAATTTAGATACCATGCCTATAGGATTATTTTCTGGTTATCACTTAGGCAAGCCTGTAGGATTATTAAGAATTCTGGGGCTAAAAAGAGAACGGTGATTTAGTACTGCTTGAATTCTGCCCAGATTCAAAGTTTTAACCAAAATCAGTAAGCAAGCCAGTAGGTCCCAATACTCGTTTTAATAAAATGCTGTATTATATTCTGTTTATGCTCATCTAGATATCCTGCCTATAGGGTCTTAAACTAATAAAAGTTGTCTGAATTGCGTGCATTTGCTGTTTACTTGTGGAGGTTAACATGAGCCCCTATTTGCTCTTATATGACAGTCCTATCTGAATTTTTGTTTGTCGCTTAGCTTTCTCATTTTTAAGCAACATAGGGCAGTATAGAACTACCTTAAATAGAGGTCCTAAACACCTCCAGGACCATAAGTAAGGGACGGGTAGTGCACGCTTAAGGCACGAGTTAGAAGCTATTAGAACGCTTAGGTAATAATTGAAGATAGTTAATTGGGTAGTAAAGGAGATGATGACCTGTGCGCTAATACTATGTGTAGCAACCCAACTTGGGAAAAGTTACCAAGTATTGCATGGAAATGATCCTATAGGCTAAGCAACTTAGGACCTCTTTAATATCTGCTTTAAAATAATAGTTGTTTAAATTGCTCTATTTCCTTTAATGACTAATTCGCTTAATTAAGTTTGGCTGGGATCCACCATTGTGGACCTCGAGAGGTGCCTAACACCTTCCCCTCAAGGTAATTTCGATCCCTTACCCGATCTCTGGTAATGCAAACTAGTTTTATGAGTTATTTGCTTTAGGTGCCCTAACGCACCATAATCCGTTAGGTGGCGACTCTTCCAATATCATATCCCATCCCAAAAGGGAAGGGAGTTGTCTCATTAAATGTCAAAACCCCGATTTCCGCGAGGTGAAAAAGGGGGGCACGACAACATGGAGACTCTGTTGGGGGATAATTAGGCTCTTACCATAATGAACTTGCTTTTTGTGAATTAGTCTTTAAGCATGCTTTATTCTGTTAATACGCGCGCACATTTTTCCTTTCCCACTTTATGTGAATTTCATTGATTATTTTCAAGCATTTATGATTTCTCTTTACTACGGAAACTGACTTGTCTATTTGTTTTCTTTCTTAAACGCCTTTTTAATTTTTAAATACCGCATTTATCATTTTTTAAAACGTGCAAATACGTGACAACCTGCTATTTACTGTTGCATAAATCATGCTCAACATCATATTCCACTCGTGCGTAATCAATACCTTAGAACCGCTTGATGATTGTTTGCGCTCTTCCTACATATCACCCCTTTAAATTTGAAAAGGCTTATTTGCGGTAAAACTAGTCGATCATCGGTGCAGTCGACGGTTCCGTGCCTTTCCCCCTCGAGCTGTCCACTTGAGGGTACCGGTCTAGACCACTATAGAAACCTTACTCTGATTAATTGTACATGCATCATGGTCAAACCTAGCCAGGGGTTAATATGTTGTCCATATAATAACCCCCTAAGAAAAGCCTTGTCCAAAAGTCCACCAGGATTTCCATAATCCCAACGGACGCAACCACGATCTGCGCTTTAATTTGGAGAAATAAGTGCCAATATGCTAATCACTGATGTATAAATAGTCGAATCTGGAGGGGGAAAGGGTCTAACCTTATTTGTTTTGCAGAAGATGAGGCACGAAGTCCCCAGGTTTGGCATGGTCCGTAACATACCACCATTGTTGCTAGATTGGTGGGAAGATCTTTCATCAAGTGACAAAAAGCATGTGAAAAAGGTCCTAGGAAATTTGGCTTCTTTATTGGACATCCAACCGAATACTGTGTTGATTGAAGCCGCCAAAACGTTCTGTGACAACGAAAGATCCGTGTTTCGCTTTGGAAACATAGAAATGACCCCTCTCTTGGAAGAAATAGGGGGATTCACTGGACTGCCTTGGGACAGTCTCGATTTATTGGTGCACGAAAACCGTACCGCTAGGGGGTTTCTGAAAATGATGGGTCTGAAAAAGAACGACGATTTGGAGTGCCTGAAGAAATCCTACATACCCTTTGACTATCTCTATGAATGATATGGTCATAGAAAATCCTATACTATCTACCATGATGAATTCTCTATCACTTCCTTGGGTTGTATTCACCGCAGGGTTTTTGTGTTCATAGTTTGCTTCTTGGGTATGATAGTGTTTCCGATGAAAAAGGAAAAAATTCATGCCAGACTGGCCATGGTAACAAAAAACCTAATGGAGGGGATCGAGGGGAAAACAAATACCATTTTCCCTATGATCATAGCAGACATATATCGGGCCTTGGACCATTGCTAGAAGGGATTCAAACACTTCGAGGGTTGTAATCTGCTGCTACAGGTTTGGTTGTTAGAGCATCTCCAGAGAGGTCAATTCCGTGAAGAGTTTCTGGAAGGCCGTAGAATGATCATATAGCTTTCCATCACCCTAAGAGAATGACCCATATCCCAGACAGGTTTGCTCAACCAGAGAGTGATACAGAATGTGTGCAGTTTTCGACACTTTGACTGAGGATCAGGTTCAATAGATGTTCGAATGGTTCCCTAGTGTCGAGTTCATCATCAGGTCTAGGGACGTTCCGCACTTAGTGTTGATCGGGTTAAGAGGCATATACCCTTATGTTCCCATCAGGGTTATGAGACAAGCAGGCAGGAAGCAAGTCATACTGCGGATCGTTAAAATGAGTCATTATAAGGCAGATTTTCAGGATGACGACCTCCCATACAAATGTGAAGCTCAACATATGTGGAACCTAAAGATTATTGTGGAAAGGGACACCATCAAGCCAAACCGATATCACGCAGGGCACATGTACTTACCCATCATGGTTGGAGGACTACATAGCAGGAATAATCGAGCCAGGGGTCGGTAGAGGAAACAGAGTCATAGATGAAGCTGCCGAAGCATAGGTGAAGTATAACAGACTGCACAAAAGGGCTTGCGAGTCCGAGGCCGAGCACCTGGAACAACACAAGGCTGATATGGAATTAGTCAATGGATGGAAGGAAACAACTACTGGATCGAACGAAAGGTTAGAATATCTGGAGCAGGGTCTGATGGAATTGGAAGGGAAGATGAGGAAAAGAGTCATAGACCGCCAGAATGCTAAAGGTATTGAAGGAGGACATCTAGCAAGGGCATACCTACTGCTGGACATGCGCGATTTGGGGAACCTGATCGATGGAGTCAAGGGATACATGCCTGGAGAAGGTCCTTCTGGGACCAAGTAGATTAGGTTTATTTGTTTTTTCTTATAAAATGTAATAAGGACAAGTTCCATTAGTGACTTATCTTATTTAGTGTCGTTTTAGATTAATCTATTTTACATTAATGAAATGAGGCCATTATTGGCACTGAAATTCTCCAAATCAATTTGTCGCTAGGCCAACCTCAGGCACAATGAGGCTCCCAAATTAGGACGCTAATTTACATTCCCGCACTATGTGTTTAAATATGGAAAATAATCTTTTTGGAACCCTTACCGACTTTGTTACCTTTTGCTTTTCTTTCCTTTTGATTATTCCCATTCCCCAAGGTTGGTTCACACATACTGGCATCATCAACATATCACACTAGTTCCAGAGGCCCTCCTCCTTTTCCTCCTACAAGTACATCCAAAGACAAAGGGAAAGCTAAGATGGATAATATAAGTGGCGACAACATCACACATGCTGAGAATGTGGAAACTTCTGATGGTCGGAGTACTCCGACACCAAATTACTTAGTTTTGCGGCTTGAAAAGAAAATACTTGAAATACAAGGTGATCTTGAGCATGTTCGTAACTTGGTGAACCACTCCCTCACACTAAACGTCCCAGATATCAACCATCCAAATATCCAAAAACCCGCACCTCCCCAGAATGCACCCGATCAATGCCCATAGAATCCTCCCATACCCTATCAATATACAACCTCTCCTCAAAATCTTTTACCCATACCTACACCTCTTCAACATCAGCATCTCTCAACTCAATATCTGCAAACCACTTACCACACTCTTCAGAATACCCCACAACCTATCCCCGATCCCCAAAATTCAACCAATGATCACCACTCTACCCAAATTCCTGGCCTTCACCAAAATAACCCCATATACGTGGAAACCTTACCCCACTCCACTCAACCAATATCATATACACCAGAATCTACCGAGAAGGTCTTGCTTATTAAGAACATGGCAGAGGAGCTCAAGAAACTCACAAGCCGAGTTTAGGGTGTTGAAGGAGGCAAAAGAATTGAAGGTTCTGTCAAAGGGTTACAGACATCCCAAGTTCGAAATGTTTGATGGAACGGGTGACCCAAGGTTTCACTTGAGAACTTATTGTGACAAGCTCGTAGGGGTTGGAAAGGACGAAAGGATTCACATGAAGCTATTCATGAGAAGCCTCACTGGAGACGCCCTATCCTGGTACATAAGCCAGAATCCCAAGAAATGGGCTAATAGGGTGAGCATGGCATCAGATTTCATGGACAGATTCAGATTTAACACGTAGAATGCACCTGATGTTTTCTATATCCAGAATATCAAGAAGAAACCAACTGAGACTTTCCGTGAGTATGCTACTTGGTGGAGTTCAGAAGTAGAAAAGGTCAGGCCGGCATTAGATGAGGAACATATGAACAAGTTCTTTTTCAGGGCTCAGGATCCGCAATATTACGAAAGGGTAATGGTAATAGAGAACCAAAAGTTCTCCGATATCATCAAGCTCGGAGAAAGGATCAAAGAGGGTATTAAAAGTGGAATGGTGACAAATTTTGAGGCACTTCAGGCCATGAATAAAGCACTTCAATCAGGTGGCATACCGAGGAAGAAAGAAGTGGGAATAGTAATGGTTGCCCAAAGCCCAAAAACTCCATTTGTATACCAAACACCTCCACCCACATACCAACCATCACCTCCCAGATATTCCGAACCTGCTTCCGCCTACCATACCTATAATTCCTAACCATCCTATTATCAGTCACCTCCAACACATCCAAACTACCAAAAGCCAAGGCCTAATTTTGACCGCAAACCACCCAGACAATACACCGCCATTGCTGAACCCATCGACCAGTTGTACGAAAGGTTGAAACCTGTTGGTTATGTCACCTCTATTACCTATGTGGAAATGGAGAATTCATCTCAATGGGTCAATCCAAACAAGACTTGTGCGTACCATTCTGGTATGAAGGGACACACTGTTGATGAGTGCCGCACCTTGAAAGACAAGATCCAAACACTGATCGATAATAAGGTCATACAGGCAAAGGAAACTGCACCTAATGTCTGCAACAATCCCCTCCCAGATCATATGGGCGAAGGGGTCAATGTAATAGAAACTGATGAAGAGTGGGATCCCGAGGGGTCAATCGGGCTTATTCGGGAAGGTGATGATCCTAAGAAGCCTGCAGTCACGCTCAATCCCTAGGTATAACCTCCAGTTGAAGTTGAGGTAGCCGCATCATCTTCCTTAGAGGTTGAAGTGACCCCACCTGCAGCAATACCAACTCCATTTAAGGTGGAGGTGGCCACTCCTTTCACTGTGACGGTGGCAACCACACCGCCCTTCAGTTCCAATGTTGTACCTTGGGATTATGTGGCCGAGGCTAGAAGAAAAAGAAGGTCAAAGATGGAAGAATCCGGTGTTGCACAAGGAATGACTAGAACATGAAGAGTTTATACACCTGAACATTTGGAAGAATCATGTAAGCAAGCTTCGAGTAAATCGCCCGTTATTGAGACTGGTCCAGATGACATCAAGAGGAAGGTACATGCAAGGGAGTACTCTGTCGTCGATCATATGAACTATACCCCCGCCCAAATATCTATCATGTCGTTGCTGCAAAATTCTGAGGCACACAAGAATGCTCTGATGAAGGTATTGAATGAAGCATATGTGCCCAACAACATCACTAGCGGAGAAATGGCCAATATGGTGAGGCAAGTGCTAGAAATCCACAAGATCACTTTCCATGAGGACGAGCTACCACCTGAAGGGTTAAGTCACAACAGGGCACTGCACATCATGGTGAAATGCGAAGATAAGTTTATCGCTAGAGTTTTGATAGATGGAGGATCTAGCCTAAACATTTGCCAGTTGACAACTCTGAAGAGGTTGGGCAAGGGTTTACACGAGATACGAGCAGGGAATATGAATGTGAAAGCATTCGACGGGTCTCAAAGGGCTACAATTGGAGAAACTAATCTCTGCCTGCAGATGGGTCCCACCTAGTTTGATGTTGAGTTTCATGTGCTAGACATATCTGCCTCCTAACAATTTGCTATTGGGATGACCTTGGATACATGCCGCTGGGGCTGTAGCATCTACTTTGCACCAGCCCATGAAATTCGAGTGGAATCATCAAGAAGTAATCATCCATGGAGATGGGAGTAACCCCATTTACACCAGTCAGACTGTCCCGGTGGTTGAAAACAAAAGGAGGTTAGGTGGAGAAACTTACCACCGCATCAAGAATGTTAATGCAATCAAAAACGATAAGTGTTGGAGTAGCAAAATAGAGAGAATATTGGCATGGCAATGGTACGAACCTGGCAGAGGGCTTGGTAAAAACCTTCATGGTATCTCCAAGCCAATACTGCTGAAGCGCCAAAGTGCCATGATACCACCTTTAGTCTAGGGTATCAATACACCTGGCAGGAATATGTTGATTGGTCACCACCGTGGAGTGCTCCATGCTACCCCCTTAAACAACCCATACTAGACTTAAGTCAGACTTTCCATCAGGCCGATGTCATATGGGGATCATAGGAAGAAGAAGCATTGGCAACATTAAGGAATTTGTTCTATGAAGATGATGACATGGACTGCTGTGTGATCGTCGAGGAAGAGAAGGAGGGAGGCCCTACCATCCAAGCCGTGGAGAGAGGAGCATTCCTCAAGAAATGGACTGTTAGACCATCAAGGGCCCGACGAGTCCCGGGGTAGCAAGACTGAAGAGCATTGTTTACTTTTTCTGAAAATGATTTCCACTTTTTGCATTTTGTTTAAAATAATATTTTTAATATTTTCCCAAAATGTTATTTGATCTATTGAAAATCATTTTTAACGCTTTAAATAGCTCGATATTTTATTATTACTGCTTTTCTCTCATGTTTGTATCCCTACAACATTACTATTTCCTATCTTGATGAACCGACAACTGTGACATGTAATGAGACTGCAACAAAAGGACAGTGATTCAGAAGAGGAAGATGTAATACCTGAAGAGATTGTCAGAGAGGTAGAGGATTTTGAGCACAAGCCCAAGTCCAACCTGGACGAAACTGAGATAGTTAACTTGGGAGATTCTGAAGCCGTCAAGGAAACTCGCATAAGCATCCATTTGTCAATGTCAGAGAAAGAAGGATACACTCAGTTCCTGAAAGAATATGAGGACATATTTTCATGGTCATACGACGATATGACCGGGTTAAGCACATCCATTGTGGCCCACAAGTTGCCCACAAATCCAATGTGTACGCCAGTAAAGCAGAAACTCAGGAAATTCAAGCCGGACATGAGCCTGAAAATCAAGGAGGAAGATACTAAGCAGATCAAAGCCAAGGTCCTCAGGGTAGTTGAATATCCAACCTGGTTAGCCAACATTGTGCATGTTCCGAAGAAGGGTGGGAAAGTCAGAGTTTGTGTTGATTATCGGGATCTCAACAGAGCCAGCCCAAAGGATGATTTCCCACTGCCGAATATACATATTCTTATCAACAATTGTGCCAAACATGAACTCGAGTCCTTTGTAGATTGCTTCGTAGGTTACCATCAATTCTAAATGGATGAAGAAAACACCGAGAAAAAAACCTTTATTACACCATGGGGAGTTTACTGCTACAAAATGATGCCATTCGGTCTAAAGAATGTTGGGGCCACCTACATGAGGGACGTGAAAACTATTTTTCATGACATGATTCATAAATAGATAGAGGTATATGTGGACGATGTCATCATTAAAACCAAGAAGGACACATATCATGTTTACCTTGAAAATGGTAATTACAATTATATTTGATTATGTGGTTCTAAAAAGATGTGATATATTTTAATACCGGTTGTTTAAGAAATAGATGCTGAGTATGTAGTGAGAAAAATGAAATCAGTGCGAAAAGAACTAAGTTAAGCAAACTAGGCTCCAAAGAGGCCAGTCTCGAGGGTGGTCAGGCAGGCCTCAAGGTCGAGCTCGAGAGGCTTGGCTAAGGGCAGTCGATGATAGTATAACAATATTGAAGGCCTTAAGGTTGGCCTATTTATGATCAATAATGAGCAATAACTGGAGAATAACTTAAGAACACAATAAATGAAAAGCAATAATTTTAATGAAACAATTGAAGAGAATGTTCTTGTTAGAGAGCAGAGGATGTTCTTGTTTTTGTATATTGAATATCATATATCTTACAAAATGAAAAGGGTCCTCTTTATATATGAGGGGGAATCCCAACATGGTACATGAGTAATTAATACAAGGAGATATGACTGGTACAGTCATTTAATGCCACGGTATGAGCCTGTACTATTTTGTGCACTTTGTCAGCTTTAACCATGCGTATTTTGGGAGTTTCCGCCTTTTCATATCGACCCTTGATTTATGCTTCCTCGGGGTTGAGAACCCTCGACATGCCCCTCGATGCCGAGCTCGGGCCTTCGAACCTTTGCCTTCACCGAAGTGGCCGTAAAATCGGGCTCTCCGATTTTAGTCGTATACAGATAATCCCCGCATTTCTTGAAATGAAGAGATAAGAAATGGTTTTGACCTTCCACCCCTTCGACACTCCTATTATGACGTCAGCCCCTTCAGAGCATTAAATGAGGTGACGCGAAAAGCTGTGCGGAGGTCGCTGTCAACACAATTATCGAGGGGCCCATGAACTATCACAGGTTTGATTTTCTCGCTTCAAGTTCATCCAAAGGACCCCTATAAATACTACAATCACTTGCCTTTCATAGTTTCCTATCTTCTTCTTCAAAACCATTAGATTCGTCTAAGTATTCTCTCTTCTTACCTTCTTCCTGCTCATGTTTTTCCCATCTTCTTACTACAAAACTCGATAGCCACCATGGCAAAGACCTCCAAAACAGTTCCACAAAAGGAGGGGCTTCTACTACATCACGCCCGTCTAACAGCAAATCAAAAACCCATCCTAACATTGAACAATGCATTTCTGGCCCTTTCGACACTATTTCTGACTTTTCAATAGAAAAAGCCCCTTCTAAACCGAGCCGATGTGAGCCCATGTTCTTATATATAAGTGTAATATCGGACGTTGAGAGGGTGAAACTAGACTGCCACTGGGGGGAGGCAGCCCGAGTAGACATTCCCACGGCCGACGAAAGCATAGTCACACACAAGCCTGGCTTCCTTAGTGTCTACACATATCCCTTCACCTTAGGTCCCATTGATTCTTCTTCCCCACCGGTTGATCTGCTGATTCTTGATTTTTGCCGCCAATACCGAGTGACACTCGATCATATCTATCTTTCTTTATGGAGGATTGTCTACATGTTTTGTCATATTTCCAACATGGTCGAGGGAATTACCTTCACCCTCGACCATTTGATTAGATTATAAAACCCTCGACTTTTCCGTGGGGGACTTATTAAATTGCATCATCGATCCACCAAGGCGTTCCTCGCCTGCATCGATGAGGATGGAGACCAGGGGTGGATGAGCCGGTTTATCAGAATCAGAACCTCCGATATCATCCCCGCTGACAGAATGCCATTCCCGGAGGAGTGGAACATGAAACGTAAGTACCTTCGACTCGAGCGTGATTTCATTGTCTCCTTCTCTTTCGACTGACTTTCTTATAATTGTGCAGCCACTATTTGGTTTCCCGATGCGGTTCAGGACCTTCCAGGGTGGATCAAATATTTAGACTCTGCTTTCCCATATAACAAGCGTGTATGACATGAGTTAGCCAAAACACGATGGCAGGCCAAGAATCACGATATGTTCCCGTCGTTACCATTTTCATATGATTTGTGAGAATTTTTGCTAACAACGCTTTTGATACGATATACTTGTGTAGGCCTTGGTGAAGGAGTGCTGATGAGACCGCCTCCACTGGTAAGAAAGAGGCCCTGAAGGGCGTAAAAGATAAGAAAAGGAAGAAAGAGGCCTCAGAAGGGTCTCCAAAATCAAAAAGGGCAAAGGCTCGGAAGCCTAAAACTGAGGCCACGGTCATATCTTCAGTGGCCGCTGAGAGTCTGCGGGCCGAGGAAGAATGTGATGATGCCTGCCCTTTTACAAAGGGCACGACGAAGTGGTGATGCTTCGAGAATCGCTGGGCACTCGCCTGTTGAGCTAAGGGCGATCGATGCTGACCTGTCGTGCGTGGAGGAGATCTTCGAGGAGGGTTTGGGCACAGTCCCCAAGACGCTCATCGGGCATGGCATAGTCCGAGGTGAGGAACTCGGAGGGCTTGCTACTGGATCTTTCTAAGATAGGGAAAAAACCTCGATGGAGGCCGACATCGCTGGTGGATTTTATCCGGGCCCGTCATTCTCTCCAGGGGAGATACGGGATGCTCAAGTTAGGGATGTCCCCGGTCCAGAGACCTCTCATGGAGAGGAAAATGCATTTGGGGACTACTTCAAGGAGGTATATAAGGAGACCGACATTGATGGCCCAGTTTCCCTCGAGGAAGCTGAGAGGCTCCAAAAGCAGGTGACATTTGAGAACAACATACCCATTTTTTGATCTTTTATTCTCATTATGTTATATATATATAATAATGAAGAGATAAGAAATGGTTTTGACCTTCCACCCCTTCTACACTCCTATTTTAGCCGTGTACAGATCACATAGCAGACTTAAGAAAATTCTTTGACCGATTGCAGAAATAGAACCTGAAGCTAAACCCTGCAAAGTGTGCATTAGGGGTTCTTGCCGGAAAGCTGTTGGGATTCATCGTCAGCCGCCGAGGAATAGAATTGGACCCATCAAAGGTCAAAGCCATCCAAGAATTACCACCACCAAAAAGCAAGAAAGATGTGATGAATTTCCTGGGATGCCTCAACTACATCAGCCGCTTCATAGCACAGTCCACAGTAATACGTGAGCCAATTTTCAAAATGCTGAAGAAGGACGCTGCAACCAGTTGGACCGAGGATTGTCAAAAGTCTTTTGACAAAATCAAGGAATACTTGTCCTGCCACCAGTTTTAGTCCCACCGGAGCCGGGCAAACCACTGCTACTATACCTTTCAGTGTTAGATGGAGCTTTTGGTTGCATTTTGGGACAGTATGACGAGACAGGGAGAAAGGAATAGTCCATCTATTACCTGAGTAATAAGTTCACTCCTTATGAAGCGCGATACTCTTTGCTGCAACGCACTTGTTGCGCATTAACCTTGATAGCTCAGAAACTAAGACATTACTTCTATGCTTATACGACGTACCTCATATCGAGGATGGATCCCTTGAAATACATCTTTCAGAAGCCTATGCCCACCGGGAAGCTGGCCAAATGAAAAATCTTGCTGAGTGAGTTCGACATCATTTATGTAACTCAGAAAGCAGTCAAGGGACAAGCATTGGCAGACCATCTTGCTAAAAATCCTGTGGGAGGAGAATACGAACCCCTGAAAACGTATTTTCCTGATGAAGAGGTATCATTCGTAGGAGAATACATTGTTAAAGCCTACGATGGTTGGATAATGTTCTTCGACGGGGTAGCAAACTTCAAAGGAGTTGCACTGGAGTCGTCTTGGTATCAGAAACTGGTCAACAATATCCGGTGTCTGCAAAACTCAGATTCCCCTGCACTAACAACATGGCCGAATATGAAGCTTGCATATTAGGGCTTAACATGGCTATTGATGTGAACATTCAGGAACTACTAGTGATCGGTGATTCAGATCTACTGGTGCACCAAGTACAAGGAGAATGGGCTACCAAGAATTCCAAGATATTGCCATACCTGCATCATGTGCAAGAAATGAAGAAGAGGTTCACAAAAATAGAGTTTCGGCATGTCCCCAGGATTCAGAACGAGTTTGCTGACGCATTGGCTATTTTGTCATCAATGATACAATATCCAGGCAAGAACTTCATCAATCCCATTCTAGTAAGGATCCATAATCAGTCAGCATATTGTGCTCATATTGAAGAGAAACAGACGAAAATCCCTGGTTCCACGACATCAAAGAATATTTGAAAAAAGGAGAATACCCAGAGCATGCAAACCATACTCAGAAATGCACCCTTCAGAGATTGTCCAATCACTTTTTCCAAAGCGGAGGAACCCTATACAGGAGAACTCCCGATCTGGGACTGTTAAGGTGTGTTGACGCAAAATAGGCTTCTAAATTGCTCGAGGAGATACATGCTGGAACCTGCGGTCCATACATGAATAGATTTGTCTTGGCCAAGAAGATACTCAGGGCCGGTTACTTTTGGATGACCATGGAGACAAATTGCATCCGGTATGTTCAGAAAAGCTACCAATGTCAGATACATGCAGACATGATAAAAGTGCCGCCAAACGAGCTTAATGCAACGAGCTTACCTTGGCCCTTTGCTTCTTGGGGGATGGACGTCATCGGTTCGATGGATCCCACCACCTCAAACGAGCACCGATTCATTTTGGTGGCCATCGACTACTTCACTAAATGGGTTGAAGCTGCATCTTACAAAGCATTGACCAAGAAGGTCATTGCGGATTTTGTCCGCGACCGAATCGTTTGTCGATTTGGAGTTCCAGAGTCCATCATCACCGACAATGCCGCCAATATCAACAGTGACCTAATGAAGGCCATCTGTGAAACTTTCAAAATCAAACACAAGAATTCTACAGCGTACAGGCCTCAAATGAATGGAGCCATGGAATCTTCCAACAAAAACATCAAGAAAATACTAAGGAAAATGGTAAATAATCACAAAAAATGGCACGAAAAGCTACCATTCGCCTTACTGGGATACCGTACCACAGTCCGCACATCAACTGGGGAAACTCCCAATCTGCTAGTTTATGGTACTGAAGTTATCATTCCCGCAGAAGTGGAAATTCCTTATTTGAGGATCATACAAGAAGCCGAAATCAGCGACGCATAATGGATAAGAAGCCGCTATGAGAAACTAGCCCTCATAGACGTAAAGAGGATGAATGCGGTATGTCACGGACAACTTTATCATAACAGAATGTCCATATCCTTCAACAAAAGAGTAAAGCCAAGACAGTTCACACCGGGACAACTGGTACTGAAAAAGATCTTTCCACATCAAGATGAAGCCAAAGAAAAATTCTTACCCAACTGGAAAGGTCCTTACATGTTTCATAGGGTATTAACAGGAGGAGCACTCATACTCGCAGAAATGGACAGAGAAATCTGGCCAAAGCCTATCAATTCAGATGCGGCCAAAAGATACTATGTCTAAACCATTTTATGCTTCTTCATATGATGTAAATCGAACTACACTCGACCTGATTCCCGTTTAATAGGGGATACGTAAGCATCCATATGGGTTCGGTCACAATTCAATAAAAGTTCTATTCACCCCATAATCAGAAACTGGGGCAGAATTTTGAGGAGGACCCTCAAAATTCTTAAGCAAGTTCAGCCAACCGCAGCGTATGGAGCAGCCAAAAATGGCATCTAGTTAACTGGGGCAGAATCTTGAGGAGGACCCTCAAAATTCTACGACAGAAGAAGTCGCAATGTTTCTGATTATGTCACAGTTACTAGTGCATATAACTAATTTCTAAAATATATACTACTATGTCTTTTGAAAATTATGCATGCATGCTTTTGGAAAAGAAACTTTTGCTTTAACAAATGCTATCCTAATAGCTTGAACGAGATCTTCAAACAGAGAGAAGCAAATCGAGCAAGCAAAGGCACGAACCAACCTTTCCCTGCAAAACTCACGAATTTTTCTTTGGATGCAGGACTATATCATCATGACAAATACCGTTGCAACAACACAATAACTATGCACGAAACACATTGTCAGCTAAGAATACTTCACTCTTACTCTTCTCTTTGCATGAGACTAAGCTCTGTCTCCACCTTGCATGAGGCTAAGCCCTGCCTCCCACTTGCATAAGGCTAAGCATTGCCTTCTATTTGCATGGGACTAAGCACTGTTCCAAGTCCTGCACGAGGCTAAGCCTTGCCGCTCTATTTGCATAAGGCTAAGCATTGCCTTCTCCTTGCATGAGACTAAGCTCTGTCTCCACCTTACATAAGGCTAAGCACTGCTTCTCTTTGCATGAGACTAATTCTTGTCTCAATCCTGTAGTAGGCTAAGCCCTGCCTCTCTATTGCATAAGGCTAAGCATGGCCTTCTCTTTGCATGGGACTAAGCACTGTCCCTAATTTTGCATTAGACTAAGCTCTGCCTCCACACTTGCATGAGGCTAAGCCCTGCATCCCTATCTGCATAAGGCTAAGCATTGCCTTTTCCTTGCATGGGACTAAGCACTGTCCCAAAAACTTGCATGAGGCTAAGCCTTACCTCACTATTTGCATAAGGCTAAGCGTGGCCTTCCCTTTGCATGGGACTAAACACTATCCTGAACCCTGCACGAGACTAAACATTGTCTCTCTTGCGTTATTCTCTTCTCTCGGGCTAAGCTCCGCACTCAACTTCATACAAGACTAAGCCTTGTGTTGTTGCTTCTAGTATAATGTATTTTCACCTCATGGGATGAAATATAGCCAACTTATCCGAAGGCGTCATAGTCTGAAGGCACCATCCTCATAGCTGGAAGACAACATGCCATGGCATGAAGATTTCTCAAACTTGCACATCATTATTCAAAGGCGTCATGGTTCAGAGGCACCATTCTCATGGCCCGAGAACATCATTTCATGGCCTGCAAATCCTTTACCACACAATTCATGTCCCGGGATATCATGGTCTAAGGACGTCATCCTCAACCGTCCTAAAACAATTTTCATGGTCTGAAGGGAATTTGCATCATGTCTAAATTCATGCAAATTTATACGTATATGCTTGCAGTACATCTTCTGATTTGCAGGTAACTCGAGGAGTAACCATTATCCCAGCAGAGGCAATCCCGCTCCTGTTCCTTCATACTATTTCAAACCTGAACACTCACCATAACCGTTTCACCTATTCGAAACGTTGTATCCGTCCTTGTGACAACTTCATCGGTTTATTCCGCCGATGAATCCAGAACTATACACAACTTTATTCCTGTAAAACCAGGGATATGTAGGTATTTCAAAAACCGGAGTGCGACCTATATCTATCAGATCGCTCTATCCAGTCAAAATTGGCCATCATGTCTTTACTCGACAAGTCTTTCATCCTTCCCGGGTAAAGAGGGGCAGCTGTTGATACCCAATTTTCCCTATATTATTTTTAAAATGCATATATACCTTCAAAACAATGCATGAGCATGAACTAATATTTTTCCATAATCTTTTGTAATTTTAAAAGGATTTTTAATTAATTTATTCCATTATTTTACTGTCCAAATAATTATTAATTGCATCACAAATGATTTTATAATAATTTTATTTCTTAATTTTTATCATCTGTGCTTATATTAAGCTTTAAGTATTTTATGCATAATTATATTTTTAGGTTATAATTGCAATGACTTTGCAATAATAGCCCAAGTGTGCATAATTACTTTATTTTACACGAAAATGACCTTTTATTTTTATAATACTAAGTAATTATTTTAAATCATTTTCATGCATAAATAGAATTTTTCATCATTTATTAACTATTTTTATAAATTATTTTATTAAATTAAGTGGGTATTTAAAACATAGCCCCTCTTCAATTAAATTTTCGAACCTACCCAATAGCCCAATAGCCTACCCAGCCTAATTATCCTAACCCAATCACCCCAATACCCAATACCCAAACCCGATTACCCTACCTGTCCATAACCCGCCTCAACCTACATCTAATCCGGGATGTTTATCTCAACAGATCAACGGTCCAGAACCAACCTTCCATTTTTAGTTAACCAAACGACCCCAAAACCCTACTCATTTTTACAAAATTCGCCGCCCTTGAAACCCTTTCCCTCCTATCTTCTCCCTCTCACCCTCCTCTTAACCCTAGCCCGCCGTCGTGAAAACTCCTTCCATTCATGGTTTATTTTTTCAATTCTAGGCCCTATCCGGCCTCCTACCTCTACTGGTGTTTCTGTTTTCAGGCTGCTTGAGGGAATCTCAAAGGAATTCGGACATACTTGGTTCAAATCCCTCACATTCTCGATGAATCCATCTATGTTGACTTCTATGTCTGTGAGTATAATATCTTCGTGTTTATGGCCTGAAATCTCTGGTTCAAACCAAATTTTTATCACCTCTGCTTAGGTTTTTCTATTTCTGGCTAAATCCGATCAGATCTCTTTAGATCTGAAGCGGTTTGAGTTTGTTTGTTGCTTTTCTTTTAAGATTCTGCTATATTTTCCTATTATTGTCCACCGATTTTCTTTTTACCCTAAAAGCTAGAGTTTCAATTTTTAAGTAGTTTCTGCAAAAAAATGTTTTAAAACGTTTAAGTGTTTAACTATGATTTTCTTCCTTTACCTTTTCATCTGGTTTCACTTGAGTTTCATCTCTATGTCTTTATGCTTTAGGGTTTCATCTTTTTAAGTTTCTGCAAAATGTTGGAAAATGTTTAAGTGTTAACTCTGGATTTCTTCCTTTACTTTTTCGACTGAGTTTCATCTCTATGTCTTTACACCTTAGGGTTTTTCATTATTTGACTCTGGGTTATAATGTTTTTGCCTGTTTATTGTGGCTCTGTCAATTAGATTGATTAACTTATTTACTTGCTTAATTAGGGTTCAAAAATTGTGCTTTCCTTTTAAAACTGATATCTCTCTAAAAAGATTTTTACCTATTATTTCCTTATATGTGATTCATATCTGGTACTACTTTCCTTAATTATATTACTGGCTTGATGTTTGGGTTTTGATTGTTTTGAGCGACCTGTAAATGATCTCTGGATTTACTACTTGCCTTATTTAGCCTCAATCTTGTCTACTGATTTACTTCGTGAAAGACTCTCCTTAATTTGAGTTACACTTACTGTCAATTTATTCCCGTTAGCCCTAATTGATTGATTGATTGATTTTTGCATACCTTATTTTTGTGCCGATTGATTTTCCTGCCTTATTTGGTTTACTCTACTATGTGCTATATAAACCTTTCATTGTTCTGATTTTTAAACACACGCTGAGACTAAGCTCACTCTCACAAATCTACACTTACACACACTTGAGTTCTTTCTATCACTCTGATTTGCTGCATTGTCTAGCCGGCTGAAAGCCAAGGCTAGACTCTTGGATTCCAATTGCTTTCATCTTCCTGTTTACTTTCTCCCCTAACTGGTATGCCCTAACCTTTGAAATTTAATACTTTACACTTTGCTTGACTAGCCTGTATCAATTCTGTATTTCACATGATTATACGATCTCATTTAGTAACACTGTTAACTTAGGACTAAGTTATTTCGAATAATATGAATCCTCTCATAGGTTAGTCTAAGGTTCAATTTGTTTCATGCACTGTTTGTTAATTCTATACCTATTCTGAATTTGCACACTATGAACATTTAATCAGTCAATTTGTTGCTTAATTTCCCTATCATGTCTGTTTTTTTCATGTATCTGGACAACTCAATTGTTTTTCCTAACTACTTCTGTGATAAGTACTATTATAAATATTTTACTTCACTAGACTTCAATTTCTTTGAGCTATATGTTTGAGCATGAATTCTGTTTGTCCTCTTGGTGCAGTTCTGCCTGCAACTCTATGTTCTGAATCCTGTTTCTTCTGAAATCCAATTGTTTTAAAACCTGCCCCTTATCCCTTTTATGTACTGATTTATTAAAAACCCTACTCCTAGTCATTTAGGTTCCCAACCACTCCAGTGTGAGCACAGCCTAGGGTCCACTTGAGACTCCTTTGAACTCTGGCACACTGGGATTGGTTTTCAAATGTCTTGAACTATCTTCCTAATGTGGTTATGGTGTGAGCATTGCCCTGGGTCCCCTGAGGCCCTTGGGAACTTTGACACACTGAAAACCTGGTTCTAATGTGCTATGAATCCCTATGATGTTCTTCTAAGTGGTTAGAGTTGGAAGGCTTGGTTTCCAAGTTCATTGGGCATGCTAAGGATCCCTATAGTGTAATGAATTCTACTATGTAATTTATTCATATTGGGTTGTAATAACAGATCTGGGGTTATTAGTAAAAGCGGGGGAGGGGTTTCTATATATCTTTGTTCAAGCTTTGGGTAGAAATCCTGCCTATAGGTTTATTATGTTGGTTGAATCATGTGAATGCTACTACTTGTTTAGAGATCCTGCCTATAGGATTTCCTAATGGCTTTGTTCTGTATTTTACTCACATAACTAGAAGTCCTGTTTATAGACCCCTTGCGTTTGAAATCCTGTCTATAGGATTCATGCATATTTTATAACATACATGCATTAGTGACCATGTCTATAGGATTCTATCTGTTTGAATAATAACCTTCCTGGAAAGTTTCTTAAAATTCTACCCACATACGACATAGATATCATGCCTATAGGAGATAAAAAAACCGGTTTCAATTTAGATAACATGCCTATAAGAGATAAAAATTAGTTTCAAAACCTAAAAATCATGTCTATAGGATTTAAACTAATAGATATCATGCCTATAGGGTGAAATCAGTTCTAACACCTAGAAATCATGCCTATAGGAGTTAACTAATTCTTCAAATTAGAAAGCATGCCTATAGGGTCTACAGGATAAAAACTTGTCTATTAAAATCAGTAACTCGTTGTTATAGGTCAATAATTAATAGTCTAGATACCATGCCTATAGGTTTATGTTCTGTTTATCACTTAGGCAAGCATGTAGGATTATTAAGAATTCTGGGGCAAAAAAAAAGAATGGTGACTTAGTACTGCTTGAAGTCTGCCCAGATTCAGAGTTTTAACGAAAATCAGTAGGCAAGCTAGTAGGTCCTAATACTCGTTTTAATAAACTGTTGTATTAAATTCTATTTATTCTCATCGAGATATCCTGCCTATAGGGTCTTAAACTAATAAAAGTTGTCTGAATTGCGTGCATTTGCTGTTTACTTGTGGAGGTTAACATGAGCCCCTATTTGCTCTTATGTGACAGTTCTATCTAAATTTTTGTTTGTCGCTTAGCTTTCTCATTTTTAAGAAATATAGGTCAGTCTAGAACTAACTTAAATAGAGGTCATAAACACCTCCAGGACCATAGGTAAGGGACGGGTAGTGCACGCTTAAGGCACGAGTTAGAAGCTATTAGAACGCTTAGGCAATAATTGAAAGATAGTTAATTGGGTAGTAAAGGAGATGATGACATGTGCGCTAATACTATGTGTAGCACCCCAACTTGGGGAAAGTTACCAAGTATTGCATAGAAATGATCTTATAGGCTAAGAAACTTTGGACCCCTGTAATTCATGCTTTAAAATAATAGTTGTCTAAATTGCTCTATTTTCCTTTAATAACTAATTGGCTTAATTAAGTTCGGCCAGGACCCACCGTTGTGGACATCGAGGGGTGCCTAACACCTTCCCATCAAGGTAATTTCGAGCCCTTACCCGATCTCTGAATGCAACTTAGTTTTATGAGTTATTTGTTTTAGGTTCCCTAACGCACCATAATCCATTAGGTGGCGACTCTTCCAATCTCATATCCCATCCCAAAAGGGAAGGGAGTTGTCTCATTAAGTTTAGAAGCTTCGATTTCCGCGAGGGGAAAAAGGGAGGCGCGACAACTTCATAATCCATATCAAATCCTTCGTGTAGATGACTCGTACCATATCAAATATTCTCAAGGTCAGTGGAAACCCAACTTCATAATCCATAGTGATACGCTCCAACTTCCACTCCGATATATCTAACCTCTGAAAAAAACCACTCAGTCTCCGATGCACAAACTTCACATGCTGACAGTTCAAACACCGTGAAACTTACTAATAATATCCTTCTTCATCCTCCGCCACCAATAATGCAACCTCATATTACAATACATCTTCCCAGCTCCCGGATGATTGGAATACTGCGAACTATGGTACTCCAAGTATAAACTCTCGCAAGCCATCCATATTAGGCACAAAAATTTGGCCCTAAAGCCTCAATACCTTATCATCACCAATAGTAACCTCCTTAGAATCTCTATGATGCACTGTATCCCTTAGGACAAGTGAAGATCATTATTCTGACGGGCCCCTGATGCGCTCAAACAAGGACGACCATGATACAAAAAGCAAGAACCGTACTAGGCTCCAAAATATCCAATCTCATGAACCTGTTGGCCAAAGCCTGAACATCGAAATCTACCAGTCTCTCCCATCTAGGAAAAACCAAGACTACCCATGCTCTCCACCTTCCTACTCAAAGCACCGGCCACCACATTGTCCTTCTCCAGATGATAAAGAATGGTGATATCATAGTCTTCCAATATCTCTAACCACCTCATTGCCTCAAGTTCAAATCCTTCTACCTGAATTGATGTTAGAGACTCATGTGATCCATGAACACCCTGCAATACATTCCATAAAGATAATCCCTCCAAATCTTGAGCACATGAATAATTTCTGCTAACTCATAATCATGCACTAGGTAGTTTTTCTCTTGGGTCTTCAACTGAAGTGAAGCACTAGCAAACTCTCTACAATCTCACATCAACACACACCCAATGCCTTTCCGAGAAGCATCTCATTACACTGTATACGAATGTGATCTCGAAGGCAAAACCATAACTGAAGCTGTAGAAAGACGATGCCTACATCTAGAAAGACGGTTGGTAAGGGATTAAATGCGGTTGTGGAGGATTTGAGTCAGAGGAAATCGATTTTGCATCATGCTATGATGAGTAACTATGAGGTCTTCAGCAGATCATGGGTGTACTAAAAGGTGTAAGGTTCTTGATAAGGATCTTTAAGGCAAGAATATTTATCCACTCTAACAGTAAAAAGGAATAACCGAATCGGAAGTTAGGCATAATTTTCAGCAAGTAAAAGAAGCAAGGTGAAGAAGGGTACGAGGTACCCAGTTAATAAAGATTATCATTATTTACCATTCATGCAAGGAGATATGAGCATTTTGAGTTACTTTCAACAGTAATAGATGTATGTGCAATCGGCCACATCGATCTTAGTTATGCCCTATGAGAGCCAACAAATATGGTTTAGGAGAAGGAAGGGTTATCAAGATCCGACTGGGGTTATAGTAACCCAAAATAATGAATGGATTTGTTGCGTTAGTTGACATTTCCGAAGGATATTGCAAAGGTGCTAATAGATCTCCTTGTGAGACACCTAGATGGTGCACTCTAAAATAGTACAACTGGATATGAGTATTACAAAGATAGGCACTAGAAGCCTAGAAGGGATAAATATTACCTTAACGTGGCTCCCGTCCCTAGTAGAGAGATAATTTTAGGAAACCCGAAGAGCCAATAGATGGAGCGAGGGGAGCAAAAAGCAAAAAAAAAATGTCTTGTTGAAAGTTTTCAAAATAAGTGATAGACAGAAATGTTAGCGGGAAATAAGAAGAGAGTTAATGTGATACATGGATGACAATGGTAGGTCAAAAAAAATAACTGTATTACAGAGTCTACTGTTAAGTGAAGGAAAAGACAAAAAGTGAAAGGCCTTGATACCACAAAAAAGTAAAGGCCATACAGTCATACCCTCATTTCGAGAAATAAGTTTGTGACTCTAACGTGATTATGAGAAGGAAAAGTTAGACCCCAGAATAATAAATAAGTATGGGTTGGAGAACAAGGTAAACTAAACATGAACTGGGGACTGAGTGATTTGACAATAGTCGGCAACATGAGAATTTCAGATTGTGTTCCGGCGATAAAAGAATGGACGAAAGAAGAATAACCCTTAAAGGTCATTTAGGAAGACGCTTTATTAAAGCAAGCAATGTGAGCAAAGTTAAACTTAAAAGGACTAAGTGTTCTAGTTACACTAAGTGTCACCCTCGTGAGTAAGGAATTTTGTTATCCTTAGTGCAGAAGGATTACCGCAAGGCGGGTAAGAGTCATCGATGATGTGAAAATACGACAAAGAGGTAGAATATCTATACGTAGATCATGGTAGCACTAAATATTAGTACTTCCATAAAGGGGGGAATATGGAGTGATGGGGCATTAAGTCGGAATTAAGTGGTTGTAGTAACTATGGGATAATAAAGGAAGAATGAGATGAGACTGAGAAAGGGATAAGATTGCACTTATCCAAATCTTATAGATATGCTATGATTCCAGAATATTATGCAAACACGGTGTCAAGTAAAGGAAGTAAGGGTTCCTATCCGAGATGTTATTGATAAATAAGGAGAAAGTGCAAGACGTAAGTTAAGACAAAGGGAATAAACCAAGAGGGATTACGCGGAATACAAATATGAAAATGGACCAACGAGCAGTTAGTAGTTGATTCAGGAAGAGTCTAGTTATGGCTAGATAAGAGGTTACAGACAAATCAACAGATCGTGCAAGATAAACATAGTGAACCTTAACATGGGAATTTAGTCTCGCAGACATGACATCGTGATCCTTGAGATATATTCATATAAGAGTTGGGGTAGTTAAAGGTAAATAAAAGAGAGTGCCACTGGAAAGACAATCAAAATATTAGCTCAGAAGCAATCCTACAAGTACAAGGGCGTGGAGGTAAGTAACTACGGACAACTATAGGCGAGGAAGGACATCAAAAATTCTAGTGAGTATACGATATAATAAGCTCGCAACCTTGAAAGAATTAGAGGGTCCTCCCTAAGTACTACAATGAAAATCTAGCTGAGAAAGTAAGGAAGAAGGCTTCGACCTAAGCTCAGTGACCTAAAGAGGAAGTGATCTTATAACAACAGTCTCACAACAATGTTGTATGTACTCCACGAGAAAGAAGCACCTACCATGGCTAAGGAACGGGAAGAAAAATCAAAAGTAATATTCAAGACCATATGAGTTATACAAAATTTTTTGGCATGCGTGAGAACTCAGATAAGCTAAGTATGCATACAACAAGGGGGCAAAAGGAATGGGAAAAGCAATTGTTTACGTTTGAAGAAAGCTGAAATGGAATGAAAGAAATTATTTGATTAATGATCGGCCGTAGAAGACTCCAATATAAGTTAAAAGAAGGAATTGGGTCCAGGTTCTAGACAAAGGATTGAATCATTAGAACATTGTATCATGGTTTTCCATAGCGTCCATGAAAGGCTAAAGCAATAACTAAATGCCATGAGACGTAGATCGAAAGATAGCTTAAGCATACATAAAGGTTGACCAGAAGGAAGAGGAAACTAAAGAGTTACATCAACTAAGTAAATTAGGAGTCTGCTTATTGGACCCAGAAAGTTGTAGACATCATGATTGAGAATATTACAGAATCACTCTTAAAACCAGAGGTACAAAAGAGATAGTACAGTATCCATATTCTATAACGGCTCTATGATAAAGCCAATTATAAGTGTCCCAACCTCATAAGAAGTTAGTATGAAGCTCTCACGAGATTGTGTAAAGAGGTGCATGTATTATAATAGAAGTTCAAGGCGTGGATGTGAATTATACCTATGTGGAGGGGAGGTCCTGAAAGAGATAGAAGATGTGATGTGAGACTTTAAGGTAATTAAAGTAAAGGTGAACAACGTACGAGATACTCAAAAGCAAAAGGTTGAGAATAGTACATACCTCGGATAGAAGGCTAGAAGCGCGGGAATTCAATATCCATGAATGATAGCAGCATCGTCAGTGGCATATCTTCCAGCCTATGGTTTCTAGGTACAGAAAGATCTAGCCAAGAGAGTAACGAAGAGTTAGAGATTATGTGATTTATATGGTTTATATGTCGATTTCTAAGTGATTAAACCATAGAATTTGCTGGATAAACCCAAATTGGGGAAGAAGGGGTGCATGAGAAATTGATTTTTCTTTTGAGGATTTGAGTGGGCAATTGTGGTCCGATTTTAGTGTTCTTGGTATGTATAGAATCGTGGGAGGACGAGGATTCTAATGATGTAAATGTTATCGAATTCTTAGATGTGGGCCCGGGGCCCGGGGCTCGAGTTTGACCGAATTTCGAGATTCTTGTATAATTTGATAGTTTTCGAGTGGGTTGAGTTCCTTTGATATATATTGATGATGTTAAACTGGTTTTGGCTAGATTCGGAGTAATCGGGAGCCAATTTGAGGGGCAAGAGCATTGCAGACTAGTGTTGTGGCCTGGTAGAGGTAATTAATGGTTATAAATCTTGTCTTGAGGGTATGGAACCCCGGTTATATGTTTTCTCACTGATTTTGGAATGGCGCACATGTCGGATGACGAGTATATGGCGCGTACTGATTTTTGGATTGGACTAGGTCCTCTCCGCGGCAACTAATGAGCTGCATATTTACTTAAAACCTTATGTTAAATTATGTTTTAAAGATTTGTGAAATATGCGTGCCGATCTGTTTAGACCCCTTGGGGGATTTTTACTTCTGTTTTTCCTCACTATTTGTTGATGATTTCACTCAACCTCATTGTGCATAATGTTTTTCGAAACTCAGCCTGATTTACACTACATGAGATTTAAAATGATGTTTTGGGTCGAGTACCCTGTTTTATTGATTCGCCCGAGGGGCCTTTTGAGTGGGTATGCTGAGTGTGGCTGAGGGCCAAGAGTGATGGTGAGGTACTGAGTGATATTAGCGCTTGAGCTGAAGGAGCCCCTCCGGAGTCTGTACACCCCCCAGTGAGTGCACCGAGTGCCGAGTGACGAGTGATTGGGAGGCATGAGGGACTGTGAGGTGCTGAATGATTGTGAGGCATGCCCGAGGGACTGATTATGATACATGTTTTTGCCCGAGGGGCTACTTATGATTTTACTACATGCATTTGCATACTAAATCTTTCATTTTAAAGTTGTTAAAAATGTGCATTCTTTAAAAGACTTTTCTGGAGTTGGTTTTAAGGCATGATGATTTCGTATATCTATGTTTATACCATTGGAAAATAAGGTTGTGTATAGTGTGATTTGATGGCATTGATTTTATGTGTTTCCTTGCCGCTTAGACTTGATTTATTTTTATTACTACTGAGTTGGCGTACTCACCTTACTCCCTGCACCTCTGTGTGCAGATTCAGGAGCAGATATCGAGCATTAGCCCTTTTATTTCGCGCGGAGCCTGATTGTGGGATATAGAGGTAGTTGTTCAGCGTTCGCAACATCTCTGTTTTCCCTTCTTGTTGTATTTAGCTTTTATTCGAAAGTTTTGTATTATAATAGTTTATTTTGGCTTATTTCTCTAGATGTTCATGATATGTTGGCTCCGGATTTTGGGGTTGGCGGTATTGTATAATTGGCCTACTTTATTCAGTAATTTCTGTATATTTTATGAAATGCTTGAAACTTGAATGGGATTTTCAAAAGGAATTGTGAACATGCAGTAGTCGGGTAGCCTAGTTCCACGATAGGCGCCATCACAGCCGGTTTAGGATTTTGGGGTCGTAACAGCACTATGTTATTTCAAACAAGGGATGAGTAAATTCGTGAAGGTGAGAGGGTAAGCAAATCAAAGAAAATGAATTTCATCAAAGTTTGACAATTTGGGAATAAAATATGGTCCAAGTATAATACCCATTATTCATGGACTAGTGCCACACAAGGTACCACATGACCATGGTAGTAAGGTGTATAAAATGTGTTAAAAGTAAGTAGTATTTTAAGTAATTTGACATAATTCCTAAATTATGGGGATAATTGATTAATGGTAGGGATAATTGTGGTATTAAGAAGGATTATGTGGATAAGGATATTCTTTTGGAGTTGCCACATGGCATTAAATCAAGCCAAAGTGGATCCATAATGAGTCAAAAAGACATAAGGTTGCTTTGATTACACGTTCTCCTTTTTATAATTTAGAGAATTGGACATAAGTTGCCTAATTTGGTTTCTTACTTGAATACAATTTAGAAGATATGACCAGCAAGATAAATCCATGGATAATCTTCCAACAACTTTTAATAAATGGCTTATAAAGGAAGTGATTTGAAAAAAAGAAACGCATACAATCTTAAGAGGCTTCCAACTAAGGGTCTCTTATTTAATATGTTACACCCCATATTTTCGTACATGATATTATGTCATAAATGAATTGATGAAAGTTCGGTAATGAGATATTACCTCTCGCATCTTCGGATGTTAAGGTTTCGTCGTAAAGTTAACGACACAAGCTCGGGAATGAGATTATTTTGAGGTTACAAGTACTATGCTATTTCAAACAAGTGATGAGTAAATTCGTGAAGGTGAGAGGGGAAGCAAGTCAAAGAAAATAAATTTTCGTCCAAGTTTGACATGTTGGGATAAAATACGGCCCGAGCTAAAATACTCAATATTTATGTACTAGTGCCATACGAGGTATCACATGACCATGATAGTAATTTATATAAGGTATGTGAAAAATGAGTGGTATTTTAAGTAATTTAAGATAATTCTTAATTATGTGGATAATTGGTTGATTATTAAGTTATTGGGAAATTACCAAGTTAATAAATTGGTAATTGATAATGATTTGGATAGGTCTTAAGCCTTGTGTGGCAGCCATATAAAGCCCATATGATGACTATTTATTTATATTCTAGGTGGCATGTGTATATTAGAATCGGTGTCTTTCAAGAACTACTATGTATAGACTAAGAGGGAGTTGCATAAATGTGCAAAAAAGAGCTTATGGGTAAAGATTCAAAATTCCAATTTCTAAGACTCCTAATTGATCACAAAAACGTGAGAGGGTGACTCTAGGGGGATGGATCCTTATCCACACACTGCACGGACAACCATATATAATACCCGCACGGTCAGATCACTTGCCAACACAACTCAGATCCCCACGAAACTCACACGTGTTATCAACCCACTCCATATCGTACAAAAAGTATATACAAGAATACACATACATGAACCACGGGTATCAAATTATATACTCATGGACTGATAAAAGTGACATACTAAAGTGTAGGCATGTGCGAAGTGTACTACTATAGTTCAAATCTGGCGATAATGCCACAAGTATAGCAATTAACATGTTTGAATAGGAGATTAAACAACACATAATCTCTAACATGATTCAATTAGCTCACAAAAGCATACAAACATAATAAGCATGATATCATGAATCTTATCAATCAAAAGCAAGGCATTTCATAGCCTAATCACTACCCCAAGAAGGAATAATAACCTCGTGCACACACATGTGCTCAACCCCCTCAGTTGTGTGCCACCCATAGCATGTATCTATCACTAATAACTCAGGAAACTAGTGCTTAAATAACGTTTAGGTAAGATACTTACCTCAAGCATGCCAAATCAATACTATTGAAATCCCTCCCCGCATGAATCAACCTCCGTAATACTAGAATCTAGCGAAAATAACTTAATAATAAAAAAGCCACATAAAACAACCCGAACAATAAGACTATGATCTTGATTCAAATATGAATAGTCAACCCTGGACGCGCACCCTGAAACCTGGCAAAATTCATAAATCCCGAATACCCTTTCCAATACGAGTCCAAAAATATGTGTTTCATCCAAATCCAACGTCAAACCCACCCTCAAATCACAAATTTTCACTCTCCAAAAACCATGGCAAAACCCCTAAATCCCTCCTTTAACTAGTTTTAATAATCACAAGGAAATCAATACCTAACATCAAAAATCAAGTAGAGTTTACTTACCCCTTTAATTGTATTGAAAACCCTCCAAAAATCGCCCTTAACCGAGCTTCACAACTCAAAATAATGAAAAATAACCAAACCCTTCGAAAGATATAATAGCCCAACGATCTTCGCGTTTTTAGACTAAGTATCGCATCTCCAGCTCCATTTTTGCGGACAAAAATCTCGCATATGCGAGTTCATTAAGTCACCCGACCATCTGATTCTGTGCCCCAGTCTTTGCTTCTACGGGTGCGCTTTTGCGATCACTTCCTCGTAGATGGAGCAGCGCACCTGCACATCTCCTTCCGCATCTACGGATACTTCCTCCACCAGACTAACTTCACTTCTATAACCATTCCAGCCATTCTCCTTCGCATCTGCACATACAGCCTCGTAGGTGCGACCTCGCACCTGCGCACCTCCCTTCGAAGGTGCGATTGCACTAGGTATGCCAACCATCAGCCAAGCTCAACCAACTTTCAGGTGGTCCAAAACCCATCTGATCCCCTCGAAACCCCGTCCAAACACACCAACCAATCCCAAAATTCAAGCCTAAGGAACTAGTCAACTTCCAACATTCTAAAAATCATGGCGAACCACGTCTAAACAATTTCGAATTACCCCAAATTTTGCAGAAAAGTCTCAAATGACATAACAAGCCTATTCCAACTCTCGAAACGAAAATCTGAACCCGATATCAATAAAGTCAACTCCCGGCAAAACATATGAACCTTCCAAACCTTTACATTTCCAGCTTTTTCCAAATATAACCAAATCAACCTATGAACCTCCATATCTAAATACAGACATACTCCTAATTCCAAAATAACCATATAAATCTTTGAAACCATCAAAACACTATTCCAGGGTCGTCTATACAAAAGGAAAATTTTGATTAACTCTTACAACACAAGCCTCTAACCATGGGATTAAGTGTCTCAAATGAATCCAAAACTTCCCCTAAACCAAGACAACTTCCCCACAAGTCACAAAACTACAATATATATATATATATATATATAAAGCATCAAATAGGGAAACAGAGCTAAAATACACAAGATGATCGGCCGGATCGTTACAACATATATATGAATAACGAATATCAAATCACATACTCATAGACTAAAGAAGATATCATGCTAAGGTGTATACATGTGCAAGTATACAACAACAACTTAGATTAGGTGGATACGCCATACCATAGCAAATATCATGCTCAATAGGAACTCAACACCTACACATGATCTCTGGCAAATTCACGGAGTTCACGTAGTTATACCAATATATAAATAATGATAGCAAGAAGCTCAGTATATAAATCAAGGCGTAGTACAACCTATAGACTACTCCGATCACGAACCATACATAGCACCCGTATATACACTTGTTACTTCACATACACGTCGCTTATCACATATTTCAATTAGGAAAACAAAGCCATATCCTAAGGGTTATTCCCTCAACAAGACTAGGGAAGATAACTACCTCATCCACGCTAGGCCAAAGCTCCAAATCTCATTTCCTTGAGTAATCACCTCTAACCGACTCAAATCTAGCCAAACATCAACCAAGGAAGTCCATCAATACAATAAGAAACGACCCCATCCTCGATCTTTGATGAATTCCCAAAAAGTCAACAAAAGCCTACTCAAGCCCGCACACCCGAAATTTGGAATCAACATCAAAATCCAATGACCCATAACCTGCCGAGTCCATATATATGGTTAGATTCCAAAACTGAGTCTAAATCGATACTCAAATTATCAATATACACTCTCTTAATGTGTAGTCAAAACCCCAAATTTCATCTCAAATTTTTCATATTTTGGTTATTAATAATTCTTGTACATTCGTGAAATAATACAAAAAAATAGTAGAAATCAATTACCATAAAGTCTTGTGTAAAAATCTCCATGGCAAATCTGTTATACCATGTACTTTCATGTTGGAATGCACCTTAAGTGAATCAATATAAGTCTGAGAGTTTAAGGGCCTTTACCAAGATAATAATATGTTAAAATAAGTGATAAGGAAGTATCGTGAGTGTTGGAGACTGATAAGCGCATCAGCCAACATTCGAGGATGAATGTTTCAAGGGAGGAATGATGTTACACCCCATATTTTCATACGTAAAAGTACATTGTAAGTCAACTGATGTAAGCTCGAAAATGAGATCATCTTTAAAAGTAAATAAATTAATTAAGCCATGTAACCTTGAAGGTTACAAATATTTAAGATCACGAACAACAAGTACCCAGAGGGTTAGAAGATTTAGAAGCTAAACGAATTGAAGAAACTAAGTTTTGTCGAAAGTCGACAAGTTGGTAATGTCATAACCCATACTTTTGGGAAGACTAGGGATCTTAACATTAGAAGAAAGTTATATTATGAGTTATTTTAGTCTTATATTTCATTTATCATGTAGTTATTAGTTTCCCTATTTTTGTAATTGCTTTTCTGCGTATTACTCCTACATGTTTTTAAGTGAGTGTGTTGTTATAACATCGTCGCTACTTCTTCGAGTTTAGGCTCAGCACCTACGGAGTACATGAGATCAGTTTTACTCCTACTACACTTCTGCACTTCTTGTGCGATCCCGGTGTTGGTCCTAGCGGGGATGATTTCTCGGAATATTTCTTCCAAGAGACTTGAAGTAGTGTTGTACAACATTCGCATAAACTGAAGTCTCCCTTCCCATCTTTAATGTTGTTTACTTTGTATCGGACATTTTTGTATTTCATACCAGACCTTATACGTAGTATTCTAGTTGCTCATGTACTTGTGACACTAGTTTCTTGGAATAGTTTTTAGACAAAGATAATTGTACATTTATTATCCGGTTATGCTGTTTCACACTTTTATTATTATTAATGCCCATGTTATTATTAAACTGATTTAATTATTTGTACTAATGTTTGCTTGTCTAACAAGCAGATTTTAAGCTCCATCACGACCCCGTGTTAGGATTCTTGGGTCGTGACACATTCTTTGCCAGGGATAATGAACATCAGCACTTTAAAATAATAAAAAATAAAATACGATCAGGATACTCTTATAAGGGTAAAATCAAAACGTGAACGCTTAAATACGATGAAGATACTTGCAATTTGTATTCATCTCATCACCGGCAAACGTGCAAAACTTGTTGGCAAAATCGGCAAGGGATCAAACGCATCAATGTTGCTCAGGAAATGATGCTTGATATAAAAAATGTGCTTGTAAGCTGATCATGATGTCCCATAATAAAAATCTGGCAAATATGGATATTCGATAAATTTTCCTCGTAAATTTTGTCAAACCAATTGTTCCGGTGTGATGTGATCCTCTTCTACTTCTATGACGGGTGGTATTTGAAGAATAATCTAGGACATCTTTATTGCTAGCTCTTTATCACTAATGTCATCTCAAAATGTATCACCCTCGACAACATTATATCTCGTCCTTTAGACAAAGAAACGATATTAATAAGTTTCAAATGAAGCTAGACAGAATCAAAAATATAAAAATGCAAATGGAATACCAGGAGCAGCATCACTAAGTCTCTCGTTTTTTTTTGATACCTTAATGCATTTGGTTCTTCATGCGCTTTTTGGCAAAAACAGGATCATTATTATACTGATATCCATCATGGTTTCCTGGCCTAGTTGTGTTGTCATCAGCAACACCTTGACGAATCAACTAAAAAACAACAAAAGGAGTGAGGTCATATATGATTTTCTTACGTACAAAAAGGGAATAAAATCTGTAAAATAGTACCTTAGACCCCAGGAAGGTCATGCGTAATTTCCTTGGTTTCCATAAATTTTGAATAATCAAATACTTTTCAGAGGAAGAAAAAATATACTTGTTCAATGTCGTAACTTTATCAGTAAGATACAAATGGAAGAAGAAAAAAAAACCAACAAGCATGTGTATACAAAAATCAATGAACAAATTACAAAAAGGTCAAGCTGTAGTACTTTTGCAATGTCACTCCTCAACTAATCAACTTCAGCCTTCAAACCATCAACGCTCAACGAAGAATCACATCTCAATTTAGGCTACTGCTTCGTATTCAGAGGATAAGGTTGTTTAGGCCGCTGCTCCATTATCTGAGGATGAGGTGGATGCGCAAAGTCAAAAGCTTCATTGTGAAAGGCATGAACCTCCCCTAATGCAATATGGTTGGTGTTGAGATCATCAAAAAGGGTGGCAATGTTCAACCTTAACTTTTCTTCGTTGATAGGATAAGTGTTCATGTACTTAACCTATAAAAAGCAAAAATAGGTTAAAATAGTATAATTAAGGAATTTTAACATATATTTGACTATATGTAGCATCAACAGTTTGTATAATATTGTATACCCTTGTGTAAGTGTGTACAAGATTTGCAGCTTTCCTTAAAAAAAAATATAAGGGCATGATTATACATGGCTTACACAAAACAAATACATAGATACATGAAGAAGAAATAAAAGCAGTAAAATTTACTTGATGGATACTAGGCATGATCACACCGCCAGACAAGTCAACAAGTCAATAGGGATCATCTTATATTGGAGACACAAAACTTAGGCTCAGAACGAGGTTAGAGAGGTTGATGGAACATCCAAAGTATAGGAGACTGGGGGGGGGGGGGGGGGGGGGACTCTAAGGCAAGATATGTTGACATGTTTTCTTCTTTGTTGTCCTCGTTCGAGTTTGTACGGAAGTCATCATCCTCTTTGAAGTTGTATTGTGCTCCATATGGAGATATGATTCCTATAGAGATCCAAATATATCTTGTTGTTACCTTAGTATGGTGATCTCCTTTACGATGTCCAGTTTATAGGCATGTATCTGATGAAGACTGTCTAACCAGTTTTAACGGCCACCCCATTCCAGTCAACATACCACTAAACCCAAGACTGTTCGAATTGCTTGGCCAAAACATCATATGTGGTTTGCAAAAGCGCTCTATCAGGAAATTTGTCCCGAGCAAGTTCTTCCAACTCCCCAGGGGCAGCCTCTAACTCCCTAACTGGCCCCCAATGCCACATTATTAACGAGTAGCCCTCTACACACTTGGAGCTGAAAATTCTACTTGGTAGGTCGTAGTTTTTACACCTTCTGAATCGGGTGATTTTCCACTTAAAAATCAACGTGTTCATTAAACTGCTTGCTTACTTTTCATTTAAGGCACACAGTAAATAACCAAGTTCTTTAGTAATTCATACGGATACTCAAACTAACAATTGGTATCAGAGCAAGGTTCACTCATTTATACGGCTGACACCTAAAGAGATCTTGGAAGAAAGATGAGTGCAATCAACTACCAGACTACCCCTGCTCAATGGAAAGTATTACAGTTGGTGGAAAGTAAGAATGGAAGATTTCTTGACTGCCGAAGACTATGAACTATGGACTATAGTAAATCCAGGTCCTTTAATTCCTACAAAACAAAATGCACAAAGTGAAAACAGTTCCTAAGGACCCCTCCGAATTTGTGGCAGCATATTTCAGAATGATAGAGAAGAATGCAAAGGCTAAGAAAATCTTTGTTGATACCCAATTTTTTCATATATATTTCAAAAATACATATATACCTTCAAAATAATGCATGAGCATCAACCAGTAGTTTTCATAATTTTCTGTAATTTTAAAGGATTTTTAACTAATTTATTCTAGCATTCTATTATCTAAATAATTACTAATTGCATCACAAATAATTTTATTACTTAATTTTTATCATTTATATTTATATTAAGCTTTAATCATTTTATGCCTAATTATATTTACATCTTTAGGCTATAATTACAATAATAGCACATATATGCATAATTACATTATTTACGCAGAAAAATGATTTTTTATACTTTATAATGTTATTATTTTAAATCATTTTCATATAAAAATGGCATTTTTTATCATCTATTAATTATTTTTATAAATTATTTTATTAGTTTATTTGGGTATTTAAAATATAGCCCTTTTATTAAAATTTTTGGACCAGACAAATACCCTAACTAGCCCAACTATCCTAACCCATAATCCAATACCCAAACTCAACTACCCTACCCATACCCGTCTAATTAACCCGCCCAATATAAAATAGCCAATCTTGGCCGTTGATCTTCTGAGATCAACGACCCTAAACCTTCAACCCCTTTTCTAATATATCAAATACACCTAAACCCTATCTTATTTCTCCCAACCCGCCACCTTTGGATCCCCCACTCTCCTCTCTTCTCTCTCACCCCTTCGAACCCTAGCCCCGCCATCACACATCCCTCTTGAATCATGGGATTTTCCTTCAGTTCCATGCCTTATTTGGCTTTATCCCTTTACTGGTTATACGATTCTTCTATTACTCGATGTGAATCTCAAGAGATTCGAACCAAATCTGGTTCAAAATCTCTCATATCTTGGTTGTTTCATCTATGTTCACTCTGATGCCTGTGAGTAAAAATCTTTTCGTATTTTATGGTTTCAAATCTCTGGTTCAAACCATATTTGGTTCACTTCTGTTATTCTTCTATGAACCTGGCTATTTTCTGAATGAATCTGCTTAGGTCTTGCTAAATCTGAAACGATTTAATATTTGTTTTAGTATTTCCCCTTTAAAATTTTGAGATTTCTGCTTCTTACTACTCTTATTATATTATGACCGATTTTCTAGGGTTTTGATTCTAAACGGGTTTTTTGCAAGAAAATGTTTAACATTTAAAGGTTTCATCTCTGATTTTCTTATTTTTCGACTGGTTTTCACTTGATTTAGTTAGTTCCATCTATATGTATTTCTTAGGTTTTCGATTATTTGACTATTTATTCTACTGTTTCTGCCCATTTACCTTCAACTCTTGCAATTAAGTGTTAATTGATTTTACTTACCCAAATTGGGTTTGGAAATCAGCTTTTCTTTAGTACGAGTATTTTCTTATTAAGATTTTACATGTTCTTACCTTATTTATATGACTAATTACTTGTACTACTTTCCTTAACTCCCTTTATCGGCCTGATTTTTATGCTTTGATTAATAGAGTTCGACTTTTAATTGATTCCGGAACTATTTCCTTACCTTATTTGATCTGATACTTTACTACTGATTGATTCCATATACTAGTTTCCCTAAATTAAGTGGTATTAGCCTGATTTTATGCTATTTGTCCTGTTAATTGATTAAAGTCGACTCTAATTGATTCTGAAGTTATTCTCATGCCTTATTTGTGTAGGATTGATTCATTGCCTTATTTGTCTATCTCATTGTGTGCTATTTAAACCCCTTCCTCATTCCCTTTAGACAATTCGAATCCTGCTATTCTCACAAAAACCTAAGTTCTCTTGGTGCTCTCTTGTCCTGATTTCTGTACTAAGTGGTTATTATTTGGCCGGATGAAAATCAAGGCCAAGTTATTCTATAAATTAACTGCTATTTCACCTTTACTTGCTTTCTTCTCAACTGGTATGTTCTAATCTTTGCAATTTCATTCTCTATGCTTTGTTTGACTAGCTTGTTTCAATTCCTAGCATGATTTTTTTCTTTCTATGACAATTTGATGATATTGTTAACTTAAGGCTAAGTTATTTCAAATAGCATGAATCCTCTCCTAAGATTAAGGTTTAGTTTGCTTTCTTGCAAGATACTGTAAACATGTGATCATTTGTCTGTTGATTAACTCGTATGTCATGTCTGTTTAATTCAAATGTTTTGCCTAATTGCTTCTGTGTTTTAGCCACGACTGTTTTAAATACTAGCATGAATACTACCTAATCACATGCCAATATGCTTGAACTATGGATTCTGTTTGTTTCTTGGTGCAGTTTTGTTTGCAATCATGTAGTTTGAATCTGTTTGCTTCTAAGAATTAAGCTATTTCTAAAACATGCCCCCTTCCCTTTACCCTTTATGAAATGGTTTTCCAAACTCCTACTCTTAGTTATTTAGGTTCCTACTACCCTCATTGTGAGCACTGCCTAGGGTCCTTGAGACTCCTTTGAACTCTGACACATTGAGGATGGTTTTCCAATCTTTTATGAGTTACCTTCTGAATATGGTTCTGGTGTGAGCATTGCCTTAGGTCCCTGAGGCCCTTGGGAACTTTGACACACTAGAAGCCTGACTTTTAATGTGCCATGGATGGATCATTACTATAATCCAAAATTGTTCTATTGGAAGGCCTGGTTCCCAGGTTTATATTAGGCCTATGAAGGCTCCCTAGAGTGCAATGGATACTATTCTGTAATTTGTTCATTCTGGATTGTAAGAATTTCTGTAATAACAGACTTGGGTTGATTAGTGAAAGCTGGGAGGGTTTTCCTTCTACTTTTTGTTAAACTTGGGTAGAAATCCTGCCTATAGGTTTAAGTATGTTGATCAAATCATGTGAGTGCTATTATTTGTTTAGAGATCCTGCCTATAGGAATTCCTTGATTATTTAGTTCTGTACTTTTAAACTTGCATATTATAGATCCTGTTTATAGGCATTTTCGTTAATTCTGCATTAGAAATCCTATCCTAGGATCCACACATTTTTAAACTCAACGTGCATCAGTGACCCTGTCTATAGGATTTCTTTTGTTTGAATAATAACCTTTCCTGGCAATCTGCTTAAAATTCTGCCTATATACGTTTAATAGATACCATGCTTATAGGAAATAAAAATCAATTCAAACCTAGAAATCATGCCTATAGGATGTAAACTAATAGATATCATGCCTATAGGATGAAATCGATGTTTTTTTCAAATTTAGAAATCCTCTCTATAGGGGTTTAAATCAAGTCAGTAATTAGAAATCATGCCTATAGGAAATAAAGAACAGTCTTAACTTAGAAATCATGCCTATAGGGATTTAAATCAATTCTGCAATTAGCAAGCATGCCTATAGGACTTAAAAAGAGTCAAAACCTGTCTTTATGTGTTAAATCAGCAGTTCACTTAGAAACCATGTTATAGGTTTATAATAAACTCGTAGAAATCATGCCTATAGGGTTCCATTAATCAGTTCTGAGTTCGACCAGTTCTGGCAATCACTTAGGCAAATCTGTAAGGGTTATTAATGATTCTGGGCCTAAAAACTATGACAATTTGCTGCCTGAAGTGCTCAGATTCATGCTTAATAGAATCAGTAGGCAAGCTAATAGGTCTCGATACTCGCCTTAATAAAACCATTTCTTTACATTATGTTTCTGCTCATATATATATATCATGCCTATAGGATTCTAAAATTAACAAAGTTTTCTGATTTAATTGCGTGCATTTGTTGCTTACGTGTGGAGGTTAATGTGAGCCCTTATTTGTTTTCCTACATGAAATTCATATTTGTATTTGTTTGTCGCCTAGATTTCTCATTTTAAGTAATATAGGTCAGTCTAGAACCATCCTAAATAGAGGTCCTAATACCTCCAGGGCCATAGGTAAGGAACGGGTAGTACACGCATAAGGAACGAGTTAGAAGCTATTAGAACACTTAGATAACAACTGAAAGATAGTAATTGGGTAGTAAAAGAGATGATATCCCGTGCACTAATGCTATGAGTAACACCCCAACTTGGGGAAGTTACAAAGTAATGCATGGAATGATCCTATAGGCTAAAAAAAACCTAGGACCCCTCTTTAATCCCGTTTAAAGTAACTTGTATTGTCCAAACTGTTTTCCCCTTTTAGACTAATTCGCTTAATTTAAGTTCGGCTGGGACCCACCGTTGTGGACCTCGAGAGGTTCCTAACACCTCCCCCCCCCCCCCCCCCCGAGGTAATTTGAGCCCTTACCCGATCTCTGGTGATGCAAACTGGTTTATGAGTTAATTGCTCTAGATGCCCTAACGCGCCTTAATCCGTTAGGTGGCGATTCTTCAATCCCTTACCTAATCCCAAAAATAAGGATTTGTCCCGGAAATGTCGAAACCCGATTTCGCGAGAAAAAGGGGGCACGACAGCGTGGCGACTCTGCTGGGGATATTTCTAGGCTCTTACCATAACGAACCTGATTATTGTGAATTAGTCTTTAAACATGTGTTTATTATTCCTTCAATACTTTCATAACCCTTCCCCTTCCCACTTTATGTGTACTTATTTTCCTATCTTCAGTAATTTACGATTTCTCTTTCTTGTTTTATTACTCTTTACTATGGAAACTGACTTGTGTTTTTGTTTTCTTTCTTAAATGCCTTTACAATAATTAAATACCGCATTTTATCATTTTTCATCGTGCAAATACTTGACAATGTGTTATTTTATTTTTGCATAAATCATGTTCAACGTCATATTCCACTCGTGTGTAATTAATACCATATCAATGCTTGATGAGTGTTTGCGCTCTTCCTATATCACCCTATTTGTATTTGGAAAGGCTTATTTCTGGTAAAACTTGTCGATCAGCGGTGCAGTCGACGGTTCCGTGCCTTTCCCTCTCAAGTTGTCCGCTTGAGAGTATCAGTCTAGACTTCTATAGAAACCTTGCTCTGATTATAATTGTACATGCATCATGGTCAAACCTAGCCTGGGTTAATATGTTTTCCACATAATAACCCTTTAAAGAAAGCCTTGCCCAAAGTCCACCGGTATTTCCATAATCCCAACGGATGCAACCATGTTTTGTGCATTAATTTGGAGGAATAAGTGTCAATATGCTAATCATTAATGTATAAATAGTTGAATCTGGAGGGGAAAAGGGTCTAACCCTATTTGTTTTGCAGAAAAATGAGGCACGAAGTCCACAGGTTCGACATGGTCCGCAACATACCACCATTGTTGCTAGATTGGTGGGAAGACCTTCCGTCAAGTGATAAAAATCATGTGAAAAGAGTCCTTGGAAACATACCTTCCTTATTAGATATCCTACCAAAAAACATGTTGATCGAAGCTGCTACCATGTTCTGGGACGGAGAAAGGGCCGTATGGCAACATAGAAATGACCCCTCTTGGAGGAAATAAGGGGATTCGCTGGACTACCTTGGGACAGTCCCAGTTTATTGATGCCAGAAAATCGCACTCCAGAGGGTTTCTTAAAGTGATGGGTTTGAAAAAGAATGATGACTTGGTGTGTATTAATAAGTCCTATATACCCTTTGACTTCCTTTATGAGCGATACAGTCACAGCAAATCCTATTGTATCTTCCATGAAGAGTTCTCTATCACTTCTTTGGGTTGGATTCATCGCAGGGTTTTCGTGTTTATCGTTTTCTTCTTGGGTATGATAGTGTTTCCAAGCAAAAGGGATAGGGTTCACACCATACTGGACATGGTAACCAATGGGGGAATCGAGGGACAAACATATACTATTGTCCCTATGATTATAGCAGACATGTATCGGGCCTTGGATCGCTGACAGAAGGGGTTCAAACACTTCGAGGGTTGTAATTTGTTACTACAGATTTGGTTGCTAGAACATTTCCAGAGAGGTCAATACCACCAAGAGTTTCCACGAAGGCCGTGGAATGATCACATAGCCTTTCATCACCCCAAGAGAATGACATATATCCTAGACAGGTTTGCTCAGCCGGAGAGTGCTATGGAATGGGTGCAATTTTTTGTCAATGTGACTGAGGACCAGGTTCATTGGATGTTCGAGTGGTTCCCCACCAGTGAGTTCATCATTCGATCTAGGGACGCTCCACACTTGGTGTTGATCGGGTTAAGGGGTATACACCCCTATGTTCCTATCAGGGTCATGAAACAAGCTGGAAGAAAAAAGATTATACACGAGTCTCCAAAATAAGTCACTAGAGGGCGGATTTTAAAGATGATGACATCCCATATAAATGTGAAGCTCAACATATGTGGCACTTGAAGATTATTGTGGAAAGGGACACCATCGAGCCGGATCGATATCACGCAGGGCATGCGTACTTTTACCCATCATGGTTGGAGGACTGCATAGCAGGAATAGTCGAGCCAGAGGTCGGTCGAGGAAACAGAGTCATAGATAAAGCCGCCGAAGCACAGGTGAAGTATAACAGACTGCGCAAGAGGGTTCTCAAGTCCGAGGCTGAACATCTGGAACAACACATTAGTTGTTGATGATGTTTCTTGAATATATCATGATATTGTGCCACAAGTGAAACACGCAAAATGGTGTAAAACTTCTCATATTGTTGTTGTGCTTTCAAGATGCTTTTATTTTTATCTGAAATGATATACACCCATTCCCGAACCTTGAAGTAACCTTTAATTGGACGAAGAATTACTCCCAATATATATTTTTTCTAACTATATAGTTGCATATGCAAGCGGGAGGATTTTTCTTATTCACACAATCTAGATATTAGGTTCAGACATATACAATTATACACAATTATACAAACTGCAAATGTGAAAATGTTATACACATTTATACAAGAATATACAATATTATGCAAATTGAAATAACAAAGGTGATGTAATCAACTCACCATCTCCATCATGTGTGCAAGCAGTCAATATAGTCTTTTTGTATGCTGCTCTAAGGAAGCTTCTGTCGGCTACAATTATTGGCCTGAGTTATTCTCAAACCTTGCATCTTCTAATCGGTGCAACTTTATAACCGTTCCTGGATTTTCATGTTCCAACATATACTAATACCTTGGCAACTCCCTATAAGAATCACTCAGGTTACCTTTACCATTTTCATTACTTTTTCTTTAGCTCTCCACGCTTTCATATAGCTCAATTCAATCATGTCTTACTTTTATATGTCGTATATTATATCTTTTTCGGTTTAAACGGTTCATGGATCAACAGACTTGTCCTTGACTATACTAGTTAATTCAACAGAATTAATTAAGAGAGTGATTAATTTGATAAAGAAAACCAAGATTGTGTTCCCATCAATGGAATGTAATTCTATCGGTGTTAATATGATATATTTTTAATGGAAGGTCCTTTGATATGAAAATGATTCCTAAATGACTACCCAATATTTTCCAATAATTATGCGGTATTTGCTCTTATGATTTTCCTAAATATAAAAGAGTTACAATTAAGAACAACCAATCTATGCCAAATAGAACCCACTTATTCCTAAGCGATTCTATTAAACAAGGTTTAAAGCCTTGAGTTCTTGCTATTCAATTCTACCAAACCCTAACTCACTTTTCCCAGTAAAGATAGAGTAAGATGGCACTAATCCATGTTTGCAACCATCAACAATAAATGAAGCATGAGAAATGAATAGATATCAACCAACCATTATATATATATATATATATATATATATATATATATATATATATATATATATATATATATATATATATATATATATATATATATATATATATATATATATAACACCCATTAACATTACACCCATTTAGGGTCCACAACTTTATTATTTAAAACTAGCTACTCATACTAGAATCCAAGAATAAAGTAATAAATAAAGTCATAAATCTTACAAAGATGACAAGATTCTCTCTTCAAAAGATTCCAAAATAATGGTGTATTCAATGCACTAAGTGTAGCCTATTTTTCAGACAAGATGATCCATAAAAACCCTAATCATTCTATTTATAATGGTCTAAAAATCGTAGTCAAACGTGACAAAAATAACCCTGAAGTTTGCGACCGCAGAATGTGTCGCATTAATGCTTTCGCGGTCCGCATATCTTCATTTTTTCCCCCAGAATTGATCACCGAGTTTTCCAGTTTTCCATCGCATTTCAGTTATGCGGCCCGCATATTGGTTTCGCGAACGTATAACATACCGCAATATCATCTTCATTGGAACTCCTTTTGCTTGCAATCATTGTGCGATCCGCATAAGAGTTATGTGACTGCACAATGGATCGCAGACTTGACTCTCAGAAATTGGGTTGATCTGTTTCACTCTGCGATGGGTCTGTGGTCCACACATCACTTTTAGGGTCGCAGAACTGCCGCATTTATGACTTTTCATGAATTTTTGTCATCTTTTTCATGTTCTTGACTCTTCAAGTCAGGTTTCTTGTAAAACACCAAAACTACATAAGAAATGACTTATAATGATTTTAAATATGAGTTAAAGTATATGTAATTAGCATCAAAAGTGTCGCATTTCTACGGCACATCAATACGCCCAACTAAGACTTTTCTTTGCCCGAAAGCAACTAAAAAGTCAACCTACCAAATACTAATCTACTTCCGACTGATTACAAAGCAGCAGTGACTATGGATAGTGCTGACTGTTAGTTAACAAGCATGTAACTTCTTTTATTCTTTGAAGACTAAGATAATTTAACAGTTCGTAATCAGTTTGTAAACATCGAGACTCAAGAGCAATAGCAGAGTGCTACACACAGCTAGATATGCACTTGTATCCTACTTCAAAAAGCCTAACTTCTGCTAAATCTTGCAGTTCATGCGTTCTCACATCAAAGAAAATCCCCAACTCAACACATATGTACGGGGGATACCATAAAAGCTCTTGCACTTAGAAAGAAGGCTAAGTGCTACATGTATTAGTCCATATGCTTGCCTTTATTTTAACTCATTTTTACCTCAGGAATAATTGGTTGTAGATCAAAAAGGACTTTTTAAGGTTTTAGTATAGGCTTCGGGACGAGTTGGATGAATATTTGGGAATATAGTGACCGTTGAACGGTACACACATTTTTTTCTTTTTGCATTTTGCTTATTCGTTAACCACATAGCCCTAAATGACCTCTAGTTACCAACATAGAACCACCTCAAAGTATCTCTCTAATTTTTGCAAAACTCCACTTTGTTTTTATATATAAATATACAAATATTTTATTTTTCTTTTCTTTTGGAGCTTGACTACCTTCATATAAACAACTTTGAGGTATATGATGCTACACACAATGTCCATCTTCACTAATTCCCAATTGTTACCAACAACCCCAACTTAGGCTTTTAGCCTCATTCAACATTCAAGGAGGGACAGCTTCAAAAGAGGAAATTATTTCACAAAAGGGTAAAGATCTGTAATCTAGTATCCAAATAAAAGGTTAATGGCTCAACGGGGGGATAACTAGGATAATAAATGCACCAGGGAGGTCAATTTGGTCAAAAACTAGTTAGCAATCACAAAAAGAGCCTAAGATCATTTCAACACCCAATCATCAACCTAAGATTTGCATTGAAGAACCAATGGGGAAAGTTCTAGACATTACAAGTTAAGCACATGCATTATTTACATAAATTCGCACCAGTCATGACGCATGAACTGCTCGAACCGGCATAATTTCATCCCTCAAGTGAATACAAGGAAATTCAATGCTTCATAACATTTTATTTGAGATACTAAGTAAGCACAAGTCAAAGAGCGAGCCTCGATTTCACAAGAATAACTAACTGTTTAGTTACAAAAATTTGAATGGTGCAATTTATTCCACAAAAACATATCACATGCTTGAATCTAGAACAAAAGCACCAAACAAGTCAAAACGGTTTATGCTACGACCATGGTTCTACTATATTACACCCTTGGAAAAGAACCCCGCAAAGAAAAACCAAGGGTAATTCATTACTATATAAAAATCTAAATTATTAAGACTAAGAGTTTACATACAAGTTGCAAAAGCTGACTACCCCACCCCCAACCTAAGAACATGCATTGTCCCTAATGCATTGAGAAAGTAAGAGCAAAGATTAGGGGCTTCCTAGGGTGCACTATGTGCATGGAGGGGTTAGAATATCTTAGGCGGCCTTGGGGTACAGCTGACAATGTGGAGGCAGTGGATGGAGCCTTTGACTAGACAGTGGTGTCCGAGATCAAAGTACGAAGCTCCGCCAGTTGCGAAGCTGTGTCCTGGACCTGGAGCTGCTGGCCTCACCAGATGATGGTTGTGTGGTTGTGGTAGTAGCCCTGGCAACCATATATGCAACGGAGTGTGTGATAGCTATTTGCACATCCGCCTCCTCCTCACCCAGTGCATCTGTAGAAACGGCAGCTTATTTGCCTCTGTTGTCCCTCTGATCATCACCCTCTTCAAGTATCACCTCCTCATCAGTTTTTTCACGAGACTACAGATTCCTCATCTGAATGATCATCGATGTGTGAAACGGAACTCGGAGCTTATGATATATCAGTACCATGTGCCTCCTCAACTGACAGGAGGTTTGTGAAATCCAGATCGAAGCTTGGTATATGGGAGCTGCCAATGCCCTGTTCCCCTTCCACTGGAAGAAGGGTGTTCAAATCAAACTCCAGTGTCTAAACCTATGCAGATCTCACTTGAGATTAGCTACACTTTGGAGTTGAGGCATGTCCCTAGCTCCACCTTGCTCAACCTTCTCAAGGCGATCTTCAAAGTGCTTGAGTCAATCCTCGTATGATAGATGTTGCTTTTGAAGATCACTGACTGAGGTTTGGATCGGAGCCAATGCCTTCCGAATGAACGATGGAAGTTCTTTTGTCAGTTTGTCTACTTTGGAATTTGCATGTTGTGCCAGTAGACCAAACTTGGAGAGTGCAGGCAGAGAGATAAGTGGTGTCACAGTGGATGGTCTGGGAGTGGATGTGGAGGTAGCTGGTGCGGAAGAAGTATATAGCACTAATGAGGCAGCAGGTGTTGTTGAGGCGGACGAGGACGGAGGGAGAGTGAGTGATTGATCTGGTGGATCTTCTACCACTTTATCTGCAGCATCATTAAGCCGAGTGATATCAATGTCCTGAACAACTTTTTCTACATGGTCATGTTTGGGGAACAGAGGAACCGCTGCGTCTGTACACAAACATGGATTAAGCATGGAAAAGGGAGCGAGGTTTCTTTCTTGTTTACCCGGAACCCAATCTCAGGGAATATAAGCGCTCCCACATCAATCTTGCTATCCGACATGATGCAAGCAATGAGGATTGCCTTCTCGATTCTGATGTCGATCTCATTTCTCGTAGGCATTATACGAGAACAGACAAAACTTAGCCAATAGCGGCCTTCTTGGGTGAGATCCCTCTTGTGAATCTTATGGTGCGGTGCAATCCAGGGTGGAGTTCCCTTGGCTATGACAGAGTCAACCCAAGCACTCTCAGATTCCTTATTTGAAATCTTTGCATCAAACTCTGCCATGCCTGGCTCCCATTCTTCAAAATATACATCATGATTGATGGTGCATCACATAGTATTTTAACTCCTCGAACTTAGACAGAGTTTAAGTATCTACGAATTCTCTTTTGTTATGAGTTCCTAGATGCAGCATATGAAACATAAAATTCCCGAACAAGCATCTCGTTGTACTCCCCTTGAACCTAAGTGAAGAACTCACATCCCTTCTTTTTGATGTTTTCTAGCACATGGGGGTAGTGTTCTTTTAAACCATTCAAACTCAGCTGCTTTTATTCGAGGATCTTTCTTTTTGACAGGACATCTATGTCCAGAGTCCAAGAGCCTTTGATCCAAAACCTAATATCCTCATAACTCTTTCAGCATTCTTCGGCCTGGAGGTCAACTAGTGGCAAAAGGTCAATCTGTTTCGCCTCCTCTTCAGAATGGGAGGCAAGCTCAGATAAATTTTTGGATGTGCCAAGACATTTGCGATGGGATTGATGGGATTGTGGGCTTATATTTGCATCCCTTATCTTTCCTCGGGTGGTGGGTATTCGCGATGCTAAGGATTTCTTTGGTGCCATTCCTGCCAATTAATGAGGAGTTAGTACAAGGTAGGGCATGTGTAACATATGGAAGAGAAATGAGAGACACAAAATGTTTTGCGAGCAGTTATGCGATCGTAGAACAACTCTACTGACTACAAACCACAATGAAGAATATAGCCATCGGAAACAAAACAAATTATGTGGGCCGCAGAAGTGGTCACAAAACAAATGTGCGACCGAAGTCGGTCACATTTTGCACTTTAAACTTAGCTTGTTTCTGCGTCTTTCTATGACTATTATGTTGTTCACAAACCATTTCTGCGGCCGCATAATGTCTCTTAGAAAACTCAAAAGCATACAGAATATGATGACTCTGCTGACCGCAAACCAGTTATGTGGACCGCAAAGATCATTGTCTCTACTCAAAAATGCACTCACAGTCAACCTTTATGCACAATCAGTACCAAATTCACAAGCACACACTCAACATCAGGTCGATTTCATTCTCAGCCTAACACTATCTAATGCAAATTGTCAAATATTTCTAACGCCTTTACTCTATTAAGACCCTCTAGTTCTAACCCCCAAATGTTGATTTACCCACACCAAATCTTTGTCCCGCAAAGTCGATTCCCATTACAAGAGACAAAAAATTGATTAGATAGAAGAGGGTAACATGGATGAGAGGGGGAAAAAAGAGAGTGAAAGCACACATCAGTCTTTACATTAAATGAGCAAGAGAAATGAGGTGTGTCTTTACATTGACTAAGCAAGAGAAAACATACCAGATTGCAGAAGTTCAAGCAAGCCAAGTTGGTGTGAATCGCGAGCCAGGCGATCAAGGTTAACCTTTCTTTTATTTATTTTTTTCTTTTAGTTTTCTCTGTGTTTTTCATTTGTATTTTATTTTTGTATCTAGGTGCATGAAATTAGAGAAGATAAATGGAAAAAAGAGAGAGACAGAACTAGGATTTAATACCTGAGGGTTCTGCGGTCAATGATCATCGCATAACACATTATGCGGTCGCGTATGTGTTTTGTGATGGATTAGTACCTGGGTAGTCTGCAATAGATGTGCTATCGATTCTGCGGTCGCAAAATGATTATGCAGGCCGCAAAAGTTGATTTTTATCCGCATCTTCTAGGCCCAATTTTACTAGTGTTGTGTTTGTGTCTGGAACCATTATGCGATCTGCATACCATTTATTCGGCCGGATATGTCGCCGCAGAAAACCAGCTGAATCCCGGCTTGCTTTCCTTCATTATCCCTCTGCCTTTGCATCCTATTTCTTTATATTTGGGGTAAAATGCATTCTAACACACACGTCAAACTGTTCAATCTTTGAACGGTCCATAGGAAGACACGTTCACAACTTTGAATGGGCCAGGCCATTTGGATTTGAGTTTTCCTGGAAAGAACTTCAATCTTGAGTTGAAGAGTAAGACTGTCACTGGATTTGAATTCCCGATTCAAAATATTCTTGTCATGAACAAACTTCATTCTTTCTTTATACATGGTTACATTCTTATAGTCATGAAACGGAATTCTTCCATCTCGTTGAGTTCTGTCATCCTTAGGTTAGCAGCTTCAGTCCAGTCAAGATTTAACTTTTTCAATACCCACATGGCTTTGTGTTCAAGATCCACTAGCAAGTGACATGCCTTACCAAAACCCAACTGGTAAGGTGAGGTGCCAATGGGTGTCTTAAATGTTGTTCGATAAGCCCATAATGCATCATCTAACTTCTTTGACCAGTCGGTCCTGTTAGCATTAATAGTTTTTGTTAGAATATTTTTGATCTCCCGGTTGGAGACTTCAACTTGACCACTCGATGAGGATGATAAGGGTGTCCACCTTGTGTTTCACTCCGTATTTTTCGAGAAACCCGGCAAAAGCTTTGTTGCAAAAGTGAGAACCACAATCACTAAGGATGGCCCTTGGGGTTCCAAACCAAGTAAATATGTTCTTCTTCAAGAAGGCGGTTACACTCCTTGCCTCATTATTCAACAAGGCAATTGCCTCGACCCATTTAGAGACATAGTCTACTGCCACCAAGATATATGTCATACTATAAGGGCTTACGAAGGGACCCATGAAATCTATCCCCCCCCACACATCAAAGATCTCTATCTCCATCACAAAGTTCATAGACATCTCATGCCTTCTAGAAATTGACCATTTTCTTTGGAATTGATCACATGCCTTAGCCTTTTGGTTACATCTTGGTAGATCGATGGCCAACAATAGAAACATTCAAGCACTTTTTTTGCAGTACGATTTCCACCATGGTGACCCCCAACTGGGGAGTCATGACATGCTTTGAGAATTTGAATTACCTCATATTCCGAAACACAACAGCGAATGATATTTTGGTGCGAATCCGTAACAAAAAGGGTTCCTACCAATAGTATTTCCTACACTCCCCCAAGAAATTTATCTTTTGGTAAGCTTCTAATCCATCGGGGATAAGGTTACTAACCAAGAAGTTAGCGACGTCGGCATACCAAGGAATGGAGGTTCTAGATATTGCCATAAGTGTTGATCTGGGAAGACATCATTAATTTCAAGATCTTTTTTTGGTCTCCTTGCCTCTCCAAGCCTAGATAAGTGATCCGCAACTTGTTTCTCTATTCCTTTCCAATCTTTGACTTCAAAGCAAACTCTTGTAACAAAATAATCCACCTAATAAATCTTGGTTTAGCATCCTTCTTCGCCATAAGGTAGAGGAGAACAATATGATCGGTGTAGACTATCACTTTGGATCCCAACAAATAGGCCTGAAATATTTCTAAAGCGTAGACAATAGAAAGCAGCTCTTGCTCAGTTATAGTGTAATTCATTTGTGTGCCATTGAGCGTATTTCTTGCATAGTAGACAGGATGAAGAATCTTGTTATGTCGTTGACCAAGTACTTCTGCAATAGCTACACCACTGGCATCACACATGAGTTCAAATGGAAGATACAAATCGGGTGAGAGAATAATAGGTGTCGTGGTGAGCCTTGCTTTCAATTCCTGAAAAGCTTTGAGGCATTTCTCATTGAACTCAAACTTAACATCCTTTTCAAGGAGCTTGAACATGGGACTTGCAATTTTTGAGAAGTCCTTGATAAATCGCCTGTAAAACTCGGCATGCCCCAAAAATCTCTGTACGCCTTTTACTGAAGCGGGAGGAGGAAGCTTGGAAATGATCTCGATATTTTCCCGTTCAACCTCTATGCCTTGCTTGAAAATTTTGTGGCCAAGAACAATACCCTTGTCCACCATGAAGTGACATTTTACCCAATTGAGTACAAGGTTTGTTTCCTCACATCTATTGAGCACTTGCCTAAGGTTATCAAGGCAATGCTCAAAGGAATCACCAACCACAGAGAAGTCATCCATGAATACCTCTAAGAAATCCTCCACCATGTCCAAGAATATTGAAATCATGCATCGTTGAAAAGTAGTCGGGGCATTGCATAGCCCAAATGGCATCTGGCTAAAGACAACGGTCCCATACAGACATGTGAATATCTTATTCTCTTGGTCCTTTAAGGCGATGTTGATTTGGTTGTAGCCGGAATAGCCATACAAGAAGCAATAAAATGACCTTCCCGCTAGCCGATCAAGAATTTGATCAATAAAAGGCATAGAGAAATGGTCTTTGCAAGTAGCACTATTGAGCTTCCGGTAGGGCATGCAAACTCTCCACCCGTTCACCTTTCTCGTTAGGATGATTTCATTTTTGTCATTTTGAATCAGGCCATGCCTCCTTTCTTTGGAACATATTACACCTGACTCACCAAAGGACTATCGGCAATACGGTATACAACACCGGCACCCAACCATTTTATGATTTCTTTCTTCATCACCTCTTGCATGGAAGTATTTAACCTTATTTGATGCTCCATGCTAGGTTTGCTCTCTTGATCCAATTGTATCTTGTTCTCACAAATTCCATGGGGAATCCCTCGGATATCCACTATAGTCCACCCAATGGCCTATCTATGATCCCTCAATGTATTCAATAAGTGTTTCAACATGCACATCATTCAACAACGAAGAAACAATTACAGGTAGAGTTTCATTATAGCCAAGAAATTTATACCTTAAGTGTGGCGGAAGTGTCTTGAACTAAATTTGTGGTAGCTTGATAATTGAAGGCTTAGCGGGAGGAGTGACTCTATTCTCTAAGTAAAGAGACAGATTCTTTAGTGCATAAGTGTAGGAACCAAGACCTTCCAATGCATTCACCGATTCCACGTATCCTTCCATGTCCTTACCATCAAAATTCACCAAAATATCCACCAATGCCTCACTGAGGCATTCTTATTCCATATTCACCTCGACTGGATCCTATACCTTATCAAAAACATCAATGACTAAGATACTTTCGTATGCATGTGGCAATTTCATACCCTTACTCGCTTGGAAGGTAACTTCTTCATCATTAACTCGGGACTTGATCTGATTTTGTTCCGAGTCCATGAGTACCCTCCTGGTAGCAAGGAATGGTCTCCCCAATATGATAGGGATATCTTTATCAATAGCAAAATCGAGAATAACAAAGTCGGCAGGGAGGAGAAACTTCCCCACTTTCACAAGCACATTGTTAATTATTCCCACTTATTGAACGGTCGGCCATTTGCAACCTCATAATTGTAGGCCTAGGCATACCTAATCCCGTTTGCTTGTATATATCAAGGGGAATTAAGTTTATGCTAGCCCCATTATCACAAAGGGCTCGTGCAAAATTGCGCAATTCAATAGTGCATGGAATGATGAAGGCTCTTGGGTCCTCTTTCTTTTGGATGACGGTTGTTGCAATTATGGAACAAACCCGGTGAGTCAGATTCACCACTTCATTCTTGGTGGTTTTATTTTTAGTGATCAAGTTCTTCAAGTACTTAGCAAAACCCGGCATCTCTTTAAATGCTTCCACAAATGAACATTACATTGATAATTGCTTTAGGATGTCATAGAACTTCTCGAGTTTGCTATCATCAACCTTTCTAGAAAGTCTTTGAGAGAAAGGAGGAGGAGGAATAGGAATTGGTGCTAGAGTTGTTGGTGCCTCTATAACTTTTTCATGGTTCACTTCTTGAGTTCTCACTTTCTTCGGGAGTCTTTCAATTTCAACAACAATTGGCACCTCAACTTATGCCTCGACTTCTTATTCAAAATCTTCCACTTCGACCACTTGTTCATTCTCTCCTTGATGTATTTTCCCGCTTCGAGTTGTGATTGTCATACAATGAGAAGTTGGGCCACTCCCACTACCTTTTGGGTTTGCAATTGTATCACTTGGGAGCTTGCCTTTTTGCTTCGGATTTTTTTCTCTTGAGAGACCTATCATTTGCATCTCAAACTTTTGAATAGATGCGGTGTGACAACCCACAAGCTCGGTCATATTCTTTATTGAAGTTTTGGATCTCTTTTGATTTTGCAATACTCGTTCAAGCATTTTTTCCAACTTGGACTCACTTGAAGAACTTTCCTTCCAATGCAGAGAGTTAGAATATTGCCCATTTGGTGGAACATAGGGGTTTGAACTCCGATTTGAAAAATTATTGTTGTTGTTACTCTAATTTCCTTGATTTGAACTACCTTGGCCATTTCGTCAATGTTGGTTGCCTTGCCCTTGCGGGTTAGACCTCCATTGGTTGTTTTGTCCTGAACCTTGGTAGGGATGTCTTTGATATCCTCCTTGAGAATTTTTGACATAATTTACTTTTTCGTAATCCTCATTTGACATGGGTTGCACATCTTCAACAAAATTCACCATTTTTGTTTGTCTTTTAGTGAACATTTTCATCAACACGTTGACATTGGAGGCAAGCCCGTCAATTACTTGATCTCTTTCTTGGTTCTCCTTGATCATGTTGGTCAAGGAAGGAGTACCATATGAAATTCCACCTGTGGTGTCTTCCGAGTGCCAAGCTTGGTTATGTTCTTCCATCTTGTCAAGGACTTGTGTGACCGTTGCAAATGTTTTATCCATAAAGGATCCATCCGCTGCATTTTTGGCTTTAGATTGATTCATAGGATCCAAGCCCATGTAAAAATTCTCCAAGAAATATTATCCGAAAAGCCATGATTCGGCGACCTCACTAAATATAGCTTGAATATATCCCATCCTTCGTGTAGATGCTCCCATGGTTGTTTCTTGAAGAAGAAATTTTATCCCGGTGCTCGGGCTTCTTACTTTGCGGTTTTGCTAGGAAAGCTCGGACAATTTCGGGCCAAGTATGGATGGAATTAGGAGGTAGATTTTGGATCCACTGTCTTTCCTCTCCCGTTAGAGAGTACTTGAACACCCTCAACCTTAGGGTATCATCTGAGACATTATTCTGCTTGTGCATTGCACACACACCAAATAATTTCTGAGATGTTGTGTCGGATCATCATCGGTGGAATTTTGAAAGAACCCCTCTGCCTTTAGCATTAGGATTAGACTGTGTTCCACTTTGAAGGTGGAAGCATAACCTCTTGGAGGGACAATGTCATTTGTATCCTCAACATACTCATCTATACCCGAAAACACATTCTCTTCTTCCGTCTCTCCCATGTTTACCTAATGACACCAAGCAAAGCAAGAAAAGTGTTATGGAATAGAAGAAAACATAAATTAAAACACACACTAGATAGTAATTTCAAAACTATATTCTCCGGCAACGACGCCAAATTTTGATACGCTCAAATTACACCTAATAAATAGTGTAAGGTGGTCGATGTCAAATATAGTAACCCAACTAGGTTGGGGTCGAATCCCACATGGAATAGGTGTGAAAAGGTTACTTGAGTAGTGTGAAATTTGACTTAAATCGTAATCCTACTCCATTAGTAAAATAAGAGTGCTATTATTCTGAATTATCAAGAAAACTGTTTTGTTAAAAGAGTGATTAATTTGATTAAAGAAACCACGGTTGTGTCCCCATCAATAGAATGTAATGCTATCGGTGTTAATATGATATATTTCTAATGGAAAGTCCTTTGATATGCAAATGGTTCCTAAATGACTACCCAATAGTTAGTTAGTATTTTCTCTTATGATTTTTCAAAATATAAAAGAGTTACAATTAAGAACACCCAATCTATGCCAAAAAGAACCCACTTATTTCTAAGCGATTCTATTAAACAAAGTTTAAAGCCTTGAATTTTTTCTATTCAATTCTACCAAACCTTAATCCATTTTTCCCAGTAAAGATAGAGTTAGATGGCACTAATCAATGTTTGCAACCATCAACAATAAATGAAGCATGAGAAATGAATAGATATCAACCAGCCATTATGTATAATTCAACGGTAAACACCCATTAATATTACATCCATTTAGGGTCCATAACCTTAGTATTTAAAATTATCTACTCATACTAGAATCCAAGAACAAAGTCATAAAGCTTATAAATATGACAATATTCTCTCTTCAAAGCTTCCAAAATAATGGTGTATTCAACGCTCTAAGTGTAGCCTCTTTTTCAGACAAGATGGTCCACAAAAACCCTAATCCTTCTATTTACAATGGTCTAAAAATCATGGTCAAAAAGTGACAAAAAATAACCCTTCAGATCAATTCTGCGACCACATACATTTTTCACTGCAGAATTGATCACCAAATTTTCCAGTTTTCCATCGCATTTCAATTATGCAACCGCGGTTTTGCGACCGCGTAATGTATCGCAAAATCATCTTCACTGGAACTCCTTTTGCTTTTGTGCGATCCACATAAGAGTTTGTGCGACCACATAGTTGATCACAAACATGACTCTCAGAAACTGGGTTGATCTGTTTCACTCTACGATGGATCTACGGTCCGCACATCACTTTTGCGGTCGCAGACCTACCGCATTTCTGACTTTCCATGGATTTTTGCCATCTTTTTCATGTTCTTGGATCTTTAAGTCTGGTTTCCTGCAAACCACCAAAACTACATAAGAAATAACTTATAGTGCTTTAAAAGATGAGCTAAAGTCTATGTAAGTAGTATCAAAAGTGTCGCATTTCTATGGCACATCACATGCTTTATACCTTTTAACTGTTGATATCTTTGATTCTTATTATCCATGAGACTATGTACTGCTTCAGTTCTATGTTCTATTATTTATATCCATGTTGTAAGTATCTTGATTCCTATAGTCTTGCTACTACTTCTTTGAGGTTGCACTTGATACTTGCTGCATCGATTGTGGTGTACTCTCACTACCCTTCTGCATATCTTTTTGTGAAGATCCTTAGGTGGGTCCTAGCAAAGCCTCTTGATTGAGACTAGGTGCCGCACGGAGACTTAGGGTGAGTTGTACTCCATGGATTCATTTTGTAGTTCTTGAGTCCTTGATTTTTTACCATTCCCTGTCTATTTTATTATTTCAAACAGCTTAGTTCATGTGTTCAGACTGGTATTTATTCAATAGTTGCTCGTGTATTTGTGCCACCTAGTTTTGGGATTTGTATGTATTGTCCGTGTTTAGGTTGTGTTATGGCTGTATCAGATCTTTTTACGATTTTGGAGCTATTTTTGTCTTTATTTATTATATGACTCTTTTAAATAAAGAAACGTGGCTATACTTTTTGTGGATCGTGAGTTGGCTTGCTTAGCAAGTACGGTTAGGCTCCATCACATCCTAAGGTGGGATCTTGGATCATAGCAAGTTGGTATCAAAGCTCTGGGTTATGTAGGTCTCACGAGTCGCGAGCAGGTCTAGTTCTTATGGATCGATACAGAGACGTTTGTACTTATCTTCGTAGGGCTACAAGATGTTAAGAAACTTTCCTTTCTTTTATTTTTTATCGTGTGGCTTTATTGATACGAATTTTAAATCTGGCTTTCTTTTCTCTCGTTGATGGTGAGTAACACATGAGTCATTGGGTAGGTTCCAGCAACCCAGTCTAGGGCCGCAAAGTCCAGGGTCGAGGCAGAGTCAGGGGTGGAGTACGCACCGCAGTTAGAGCCCTTGGTTGAGCAGCAATTGCGCAGCCACTAGTAGCTCCAGTTAAGAAGCAGGTTTTTAGTTAGGGTGAGCCAGTTGGACCAGGTCAGATCCTGGAGAGTTTATTTCTACCCAGTACTTCAGAATGCTCTCATTCATTTAGTTAACTTGTGGAGGGTTTGGCACAGACCAGAGTACTTCTTGTGGCACATGCTACTTCTCAGGTTGGGGGAGGGTCAGAGAATCCCTCTACTCACACTCCTCAGCAGTTTGTTATTGTGTATCAGACACCAGAAGTGGTACCGATTGGGGGACAACCTTCTGTTATTGTTGTCAGGCAAGTGGTGTAGGTCGCTATGTCTTAGGAGGAATAGAAGAGGTTTGATCAGTTCATGAATATGGGTCCTCCATAGTTTGATAGTGATACATTGGCAGATACATAGGAATTCTTTGATGTCTGTTAGGAGATTCTATGGAATCTTGGTTTGGTTGGGTTGAATGGGGTCCATTCACTACTTTTCAGCTCAAAGGGCCAGCCAAGAGGTGATTGCAGTCATATGAGCGTAGCAAGCCAGTAAGGCCACTTCCACTTGCTTGGAGTCCGTTTTCACATGTCTTCTTAGAGAATTTCATTCCCCTCACGAAGAGGGGGGAGATATGGGGCCAGTTTGAGCACCTTTAGCAGGGTCATTCGTCTTTGATCGAGTATGAGATGAGATTAATTGAGCAATCTTGTCACGTAGCTTTCCTGATCTCCACTGAGGTTGAGAAGGTGAGGAGTTTCATAGAGGGGTTGAATTTTGGAATCAAGATTGTTATGGCTAGGGAGTCAGAGACTGGTACTACATTCCTTCAGGCTATGGATATAGCGCATAGGATTGAATGCATTTGGGTTAAAAGCGGGGAGGCCATTGTGATAAGGGGAAAGAGGTCACTACATTTTGACAGTTTTAATGGTACTTGTTTGGAGGTAGGGATCATTCTGGGAGAGGCCATTCCAGAAATCAAGTTCCTTCAACTTATCAACCCGCTTGTGGCACTCCAACTCAGTCTTCATTCAGTGCATTACCAGCGTAGAGTTCCTACCATACTCCTTCAACCCAAGGTTCTTTCGGTGTGTACTCAAGTTACTAGAGGAAACCTCATATTCAATACCCACTCTCAGCTCGAGGTTGTTTTGAGTGTGGAGAGGTGGGGCATATCATGAAGGATTGCCCCAGGTGTGGTAGAGGAGCAGCACAGTAGGGTTCTCGGGTAGTGACTCCAGTTCCAGTTTTACACCACTGGCCCTACCATCTAGAGGGATAGCTCAGGCAGTTAGGGGACATCCTAAAGGTGGAGGTCAATTGTGTGGAGTTTAAGCTCACTACTATCCATTTTCAGCGAGACTTGAGGTAGAGGCATCCGATGCAGTTGTTATAGGTATTGTTTCGGTCTGTCACAAAGATGCATCAATTCTATTCGATCCTGGTTCTACGTATTCTGGTGTGTCATCGTACTTTGCATCGCATTTGGATTTGCCATGTAGTTCTCAAGATATCCATGTTCATGTATCTACACCTTTTAGTGACTCTATTGTGGTGGATTGGATGTATCAGTCTTGCTTGGTTACTATTGGGGGTTATGAGACTAGTGTTGATCTCCTGTTGCTTAGTATGGTGGACTTTGATGTGATTTTGGGTGTGGATTGGTTATCTCTGTATTATGCTATTCTTCATTATCATGCTAAGACCGTGATGTTAGCTACGCCGAGGTTGGCAAGGTTGTAATAGAGAAGTTCTTTTGGTCATACTTTTAGTAGAGTGATTTCATTTCTGAAGGCTTAGCGGATGGTTGAGAAGGGGTTTTAGCGTATCTGGCGTTTGTTAGAAATATTAGTGTTGATACTCCTACTATTGAGTCAGTTCCAATAGTGAGGGAGTTTTTGGATATATTCCTGCAAACTACCGGCATGTCACCTGATAGGGATATTTACTTAGTGTCGGTCACCCGGCCCATATCTCATACACGGTATCACATGGATCCAGCTGAGTTAAAGGAATTAAAGGAGAAGTTGCAAGAGTTGCTGGATAAGGGGTTCATCAGGCCTAGTGTGTCACCTCGGGGTACAGCAATGTTGTTTGTGAAGAAGGGGGATAGTTCCATGAGGATATATTGAGTACAAGCAGTTGAACAAGGTTACCATCAAGAACAAGTATCCACTGCCTCACATTGATGATTTGTTTGATCAACTTCAGGGTGCTAGGGTATTCCTAAAGCTTGATTTGAGATTAGGGTACCATCAGTTGAAGATCAGAGCGTCGGACATTCTTAAGACGGATTTCAAGACTCATTATGGAAGTTATGAGGCTGGAATACAGTGGTCTCTTTTGGTTAACTAATTCCCCAGCAGCTTTCATGCATTTGACGAACACTATGTTCCAGCCTTATTTGGATTCTTTGTCATTATGTTCATTAATAATTTCTTGGTATATTCCCGTAATGTTGAGGAGTACAAGCAACATTTGGGGACTGTGCTCCAGCTTCTGAGGGAGAAGAAATTATATGCTAAGTTCTCCAAGTGCGAGTTTTGGTTGGACTCACTGGCATGTCTAGTGACGGAATCAAGGTGGATCAGAAAAACATTGACACAATTCAGAGTTGGCCCAGACCTTTTACCGTTATTGAGATCAAGATATTCTTAGGCTTGGTTAGGTATTATCTTCGATCTGTGGAGGGGATTTCATTAATTGCAGCCCATTGAGTCAGTTGACTCAGAAGGACGTTCCTTTCTGATAGTTTGACAAGTGTGAGGAGAGCTTTCAAAAGCTCAAGAGTACCTTGACTACGTCTCATGTTTTGGTATTGCCCTCAGAATCGGGGATATATATAGTTTATTGTGATGCTTCGCGTGTTGGTCTTGGGTGTATATTGATGCAGTACGACAAGGTGATTGCCTATACATCGCGCCAGTTGAAGCCCCATGAGAAGAACTATTCGATGCATGACTCATAGTTAGCAGCTATCGTGCACGCTCCTATAATTTGGAGGCATTACATAAATGGTGTTTCTGGTGAGGTTTACACTGATCATCGGAGTCTCGAACATTTTCTTAAACAAAAGGATCTAAATTTGAGGCAGCAGAGATGTTTGGAGTTGTTGAAGGATTATGATATCACTTTTCTTTATCATCTAGAGAAGTCTAAATGGCAGCGGATGCCTTGATTAGAAAGGCGGAGAGTATTGGACGTTTGGCAGTTCTTTCATCTGTGGAGAGGCCTTTAGCAATGGATGTTCAAGCATTGGCAAATAGATTGGTGATATTGAATATTTTTGAGTCGATCAGAGTCTTTGCTTGTGTTTTTTCATAGTCATCCTTGTTTGAGCGCATTAAGGCTCGACAGTATGATGATCTTCATTTGCTTGTCCTTAAGGACATAGTGTTGCGAGGTGGTGCTAAGGAGGTTACCATTGGTGATGATAGGGTATTGAGGCTTCAGGATCAGATTTGTGTTCCTAATGTTGATGTCTTGAGGGAGTTGATTCTTGAGGAGGCTCATAGTTCGGGCATTTTATTCACATAGGTGCTAAAAATATGTATCGTGACTTGAGTAGCATTATTAGTGGGGAAGGATGAAGAGGGATACTCTTGGGCATGTTGCACGGTGTTTGAATTGTTAGCAGGTCAAGTATGAGCATCAAACACCGAGCGGTTTGCTTCAGAGGTTAGATATACCGAAGTGAAAGTGGGAGCATATCACTAAGGATCCTGTGGTAGGGTTTCCACAAACATTGAGGAGATTTGATGTTGTTTGGGTCATTGTGGATAGACTGACCAAGTCTGTGCATTTCATTATGGCCATGACTTCCTACACTCTCAGCAGTTGGCTCGGATCTATCTTAGAGATATTGTCCTCTTGCATGGTGTGCTTGTGTCTATCATCTCGGATCGAGGCACTTAGTTCACATCACACTTTTGGAGAGCCGTTCATCATGAGTTGGGAATCCAAGTGGAGTTAAGTGTTGCATTCCACCCTCAGACGGATGGTCAGTCCAAGTAGACCATTCAGATCTTGGAGGATATGTTGAGAGCCTATGTTATAGATTTCAGAGACCAGTTGGATCAGTTTCTATCATTAGTAGAGTTCGCCTAAAACAACATCTATCAGTCTAGTATCCAGATGGCTCTGTATGAGGCCTTATATGGGAGGCGACTTCGTTCTCCGATTGGTTGGTTTGAGCCTGGGGAGGCTAGGTATTGGGCACCAATCTAGTTTGTGATGCTTTGGAGAAGGTGAAGTTGATTCAGGAGCGGCTTCGCACAGCGGAGTCCCAGCAGAAGAGTTATGCTAATAGGAAGGTTCGCGATGTTGATTTCATGGAAGGTGAGAGCGTTCTTCTTAGAGTTTCACCTATGAAGGGCGTGGTGAGGTTTTGGAACAAGGGAAATTTGAGTGGTCCATTTGAGGTTTTGGAGAGCGTGGGTGAGGTGACTTATAGGCTTGCTTTACCACCCAGCTTGTCGGGCGTTCATACCGTGTTTCATATTTCTACACTTCTGAAGTATCATGAGGATCGGTCACATGTTTTATATTTCAGTTCGATGCAGTTGGATGGGAATTTGTCTTAAGAGGAGGAACCAGTGGCCATTTTGGATAGGAAGGTTAGGAAGTTGAGGTCGAAGGATATTGCATCGGCGAAGGTTTAGTGGAGAGGTCAACCAGTCGAGGTGGCAACTTAGGTGACCTATCATGATATGCGTAGAAGATAACCCCATCTTTTGGCATTCCAAGTATATTTCTAAAGTTCTTCCAAGAAGAACCTTTGTTTAAGAAGGGTCGAATGTATCCACCCCACCGGTTATTTTGTGAATTTGAGCCATGATCCCCTATTTTATGCTTTCCCTATATGTGTTTGTGATTTTGTGACTTGCGGGGTGGTTGGCTTAACTTGGGGAAGGTTTGTGAGTGAATTCGGACACTTAGTTTCATTTGGAAGCTTAAGGTATAAGAGTTGACCAAGGTTTGACTTTTGTGTAAATAATCTTGAATTTGTCTTTTTATGATTCCAATAGGTTCGTATAGTGATTTTGGACTTAGGCGTATGCTCAGCATTGGATTTGGATGTTCCTGGGGTGTTTTGGCTCTATTTGTCGAAAGTTGGCAATTGAAGGCTTGGAGAGTTTATAGGTTTGACTGAGGGTTGACTTTGATGATATCGAGGTCATATATTTATTTTGGAACTTGGTATAGTTTTATTATATCATTTGGAACTTGTGTGCAAAGTTTGGTTGGAATCCGAATTGGTTAGGCTTGAACCGGACACTTGGTTGTAAGTTGGAAGTTCTTGAACTTAAGAGAACAATTTTGATCGTCGATTCTTTTTTTTGATATAATTCATGGTGTTTCAAGCCCTTGGAAAATTATGTATTAAGTATTGGAATTTGTTGGCATGATTGGACGGGGTCCTGGGGGGATCGGGTGTGATTCAAGGTGGTTCCGGACCATTTCTCTTCGGTTTTATATTGCTGATTTTCTTGTACAAGTTGCTTATTTATCGATCACAATGTAAAGGAGTTGGCAGGCGAAGAATTTCTATTCGTGTTCTCATGAATAGAGAGGCGTTCGCTGAGGGGGTGAGAATTGGTGCTTCACGTCCGCATGCAGGAGGTCGTGTTCGCATAGGTTGGACATTGGGTAGATTGGTTGCCTTCGCGTTTGTAGGGCATGGTCCATGTTCGGGTAGGCTCTGATGGAGTGGCTATCGCGTTCACGTAAGTTACTTCACGTTTGCAAAGTGGAGTTTCAGCTGGGTAGATTTTTGGCCTTCGCGATTGCGAGGGATGTGTCGATCGTGATGCATATCACTAAGAAAAATATTTAAGTTGTGATTTCGCGGCTTTTACCCACTTTTTATATTTTGAGCCCTATACTTCGAGAGTGGAATATTTTGAAGAGTAATTTCACCACATCATTGGAGGTAAGTAATTTTCTCTTGGGTTTGACTTTATATCTTGTTTTTCTATGGATTTCTACACCAAAAAGCATGAATTTTAAAGATACATTCGGGACTTTTGTCTACAACTTATGAGAGTAAAATATAATTACATGTAGACTCATGGGGTTTAGTCGGGATCTACTTCTTGACTCGAATTTTGATCGTGCCCGGCCGGTTGAATTTTGTTGACTTTTAAGAATTTGATTAAAGATTCAAACTTTATTGCTTGGAATTGATTCCTGTGGATTTGTTTGACATTATTGAGTTGTATTTGATTATATTCGACTCGTTCGAATGTTGATTTGAGAGGGAAGTCTATTTTGGAAGGTTGAAGACTACCGGGTGGAGATATGTCTCTTGGATAACCTTATTAAGAGGAAACCCCTAGGATTTGACATGATTTCTATGTGTTTAAGGGACTCGGAGTGGTGTATATATGGTGTGGAAAGCGTATATGCACTTATCAAGTTTACATCATGACCGGGTAGAATTGGAATATTTTATGCCTTGTTCGGATTATGCTTATTCGATGAATGATTTGTTTGGCTTATGTGAGTACGTTCGATCTCTTATTCATGTTAGAGACCATGCCTAGGTTTATGATTATTTATGAAGGCATGAGAGCTTATTCTTAATATGTTGAATTGCTTGAATTATCTTTATAGTCATATAGAAATCCATGAGCACATATTTGTATGATTTTTATCAAGTCATTGTGCATTTTTATTTATAATTTTTTAGCATATGCATACATTTTGTATATGGATATTTAATTGGACCGAGAATTTTGGCACGAAAGATAAGGCGTGCGAATGAAATACAGTTATGGCACACAGGACATGATAAACAGATATTTGATTATGTGTGAGTTATTAAGTTCTTTTTTGTGCTTGGATTTGGATATATATTCTCCGGAGTAAGGTGATTATCTTGTTACTTTTCACCCTATGAGTGTGGTCGATACATAAGATTTTGTATCGAGTTATGGTGATACATGAATTTTTTATTATGGTACATGGATCTTGTACCGATTTGAGCATCAATAGATTATCCTTGACTCACTTAGATGTATTCATTTAGATTATAATTGTTACCTAGTTGAGAGCTCTGACTCTGTTGATTGAAACATGTCTTTTCTAAGTTTTATATCTGAACAGCGTTTTGATTATCTCTTGACTTGGAAAAGCATGTTTTATATCTTTCGACTAGTGAAATCTTTGATTCTTATTATCCATGAGATTATTTACTATTTTAGTTCTACGTTCTATTATTTATATCAGTGTTGTAAGTATCTTGATGCTTATAGCCTCGCTACTACTTTTTTGAGATTAGACTTGATACTTACCGGGTACTAATTGGGGTGTACTCATACTACGCTTCTGCATATCTTTTGTGTAGATCTTCATGTGGGTCCTAGCAGAGCCTCTTGATTGAGCCTTAGTGTTGCACGTAGACTTAGGGTGAGTTACACTCTATGGATTCATTTCGCAGTTCTCGAGTACCTGTTCTTTTATCATTCCTTGTCTATTTTATTATTTCACACATCTTCATTCATGTATTCAGGCTTGTATTTATTTCGGTAGTTGTTCATGTACTTGTACTTCCTAATCTTGGAGGTTATATTGTATTGGCAGCATTTAGGTCGTGTTATGAATGTATCAGTTATTTTTACTTTTTTTGAGTTACTGTCTTTATTTATAATATGACTCAGTTAATTAAAGGAATCTAGCTATTTTTTGTGGATCATGAGTTGGCTTCCTTAGCAAATATAGTTAGACGTCATCACAGTCTAAGATGGAATTTTTGGTCGTGACAATCTATTATACCGAAGTCATTATTTTCAATATTTCATTATCAACTTCATTCTCAATCATATCTATTGCAGATGCATCTTCAATCTCTTTTGTACCCTTGCCTCTATTTATATAGCACGAACTTGTAGCAACCAAACCATTATCAATCTCCTTCACAATCACATACACGGGTAGTTGGTGAATTCTATATTTTTCTTCTTCAATTCAATATACAACCGAGCACCAGTGTCATTGTAAATTAGGATAGGTGGCAAATCATCATTTCAGAGAAACTTAATTTCTAATGTATTCAACTCAGTATCAACTCTGATCTGTTTTGAAATTGCTTCAACTAATCTCTCAAAGCTGAAAGTTGACTTGATAACAACACAATCGCCAACAAAAATTAACCAAGTTATTATCATTATCCCATTCACCACAATGAAGAATGTATATATGATAAATTTCCATGGCAAAAGAAAAGGTGAAATTGAAATTTTTGTGTGTTCTTTTACTTTATCACGAACAATCTATGTATTGACTTCTTTGTTGATTTCTCTTCTAAATCAAGAACTTTTAGATTTTTCTTTCCTTGTTGATTTCTATGGCGAATCAGGAACTTAGTGCAAATTCTGTTTAAGGGTGTTCATAAAAACTCGAAAAATCGATTCAAACCGAAAATCTAACCAAATCGACCAACTGACAGATACTTTTTAGGTTTGGTTTAGTGTTGGTTTTGAATTTTAAAAATCGATCAAATTTGGTTTGGTTTTGGTTTTAATAAAAAAATAACCGAAAAAACTGAACAAACCAACTATAGAAGTAGCTATTTAATTTTATTATTACACAAACACACACACACACACACACACACACACACACACACACACACACACACACACACACA
>ML355690.1:0-15973 GCA_005239505.1 Nicotiana paniculata | reverse complement strand
AATTCACCCCAAACATGACCAACAACCTCACATGATACCACATCGCGCCAATAGGCCATAATTAGAACATGATAATAAGAATCGACTCAGGAAGGGACTGTTCTACTCACGCAACTCATGATGAACCCTTCTAAGAAAATAGAAAGTAAAACATAAGAAAATAAATATAGGAACCTTACTCATCGTCACACTGTTGCGGCGTGCAACCCGATCCAAATAACATACCCGTGGCGGCGTGTCACCCGATCCCAATAACATACCTGTGGCGGCGTGCCACCCGATCCCATCAGAAAATTCACATTAGGAAATATACACGGAGCTGAATTGCTCACTATTACAAATTACTGAATATCGATCATAAGCACGCTAAGTGCATAATATCATCCTGGGGAGACTGATAAATCCATATGCTTACAAAACTCAAGCACAACTGAGGTGCGATACATACATATACTCTGGATCTCAAGAGCTGTCCTGCTCACATAACATCATCACTACGCGGAGATCTCAACACATAAGAAATTATCAAGTCGTTTTACAACTCACACGGCACAATCGTATTATCACATGAATTTGACAAAAACGGAACAACACCCGATATCCCGACACCCCTCCTTGAGGAGCGTATACTGAAATGAGCATATCTGCCTCACATGAAGCCCATAATCATATTTAAATCCATCTACAAGAATCGAGTCTACCTCGCTCGCACCAAACTAGGCCAATAACCTTACTTGGGTCAATATTTAACCCACTTCCTCTCATAATAGGCGAGAACAACCATCATAGCCACGACAAAAACCTCACAATCCAGAACCAAATGAACTGAACGCCTTCCAGGCATAAATTCTCAAATAAGAAATATTGCACTTCTTTATACTCCGTCCAAATATTCAACCCATTAAGTGACTACATGTCACACTTGTACAAATTTCTCGTGGTTACGCTCCCACGACTTTCCACACCAGGTAACAAATCTGCACATCCGCATCACCGACAACACTAATACTGCACAACACATCAAGAACCCATGACCAGGGTACAAAGCCTCTTCCACCAAATATCGATCTCGGGTGGCACTGAAGATAACACTAGCTTACTCTGAACTTTCAAATCACTTTTCCTTGCTCATCCGAGATCATAACATCCTTGTCAACACCGAATCGCAATCTCGATTCTCACTCCCAGTTACATACTGCCTACCGCACCTAACATGCCAATAGGAGGTAGCGCAAGAATTCCATCATAACTTCTGAACCACCAATAAGGTGAACACTTCATCATATAGAAACCTTTTACTTAACTCAATTCAAGAGTACCATCTTAACACACGAGTGAATTCCCACAATCACACAACTTTTGAATCCACTAGGACCGCTATTGAGAGTCACCCACTCTAACTGGCCCCGAATACAACAACTCTGAGGCTCTTCTAGCACATCGACACCCTTTTCAATGAGGCACGTTATTGAGTCACTATCCATACAACTCGCCTATGCCTTAAGCATAAATTCTGAATCTCCCAAAGCCTAACCCCAGTCTGACAGGGCCAACTTTTGCACACATTCATCAAATCCCACGCACAATCACCATTTTACTCCTTTCCCTTAGCTGTGATAACTTTCCGTCACACCAAGAATCCGCAACCTCGTGAGAAGACAATCCTGCAACCCAACTGCAGATGGTAGGACTCCCCCACTTAGCGACTTCTCGACTTCCGCTTCTTACACCTGGCCTCCTAGAAATGGAACCACCGTCTAGCCTCAATTCAATATCATTCTCTGTATCCCTTAAAACAGTAGATCACCACAACTTCCAACTCTCCGAAGATCACCTTTTTCTAGCTGCCTTCATTATAAACACTTATCCGGCACTGAATCACCGCACCTCACGGTCTCTGCCAGCCGCATTCTTTAATACTTCTTCACAATACTCTGGCCCCATGCACCGTGCGGCGGAGTTTGAGGTCCTTAAGCAGGGCAACATGAGTGTGTGGGAGTACCACTTGGAGTTTGTGCGCCTGTCCAAATATGCCATGCACATGATGCCGACTATGGAGGCCAGAGTTCGACGGTTTGTTCAGGGCCTTGGTCCCTTGGTTGTTAATGTAGATGCTACAGCTGCCTTGCATTCGGATATGAATAATGGGAAGATCGTGGGATTCGTCCAGGCCACAGAGGCTCAGAAGTTGAAGATAAGGATGTAGGGAGAGAGAGGTAGTAGGGCCCGGTCAGCAGGCAACCCTGGGAGTTCAGTTGCAAGTGGGAGATCAGCCCTTGGGAGAGGGTCATCAGGGCCATCCCAGTACTATGCTCAGTCCTCAGCCAGTGCCCCATCATCAGGGCATATTTATCAACAGGGGGGTTGCTTTGGACCAGGTTCAGATAGCAGAAGGTTCCATCGGTCGGGTCGTTCAGGTGGGAGGTTCCAGCAGGAGCGGAGGGCCTCATGCCCTAAGTGTGGGAGGTCTCATTTTGAGCCCTGTTACTTGGATACACCGGTGTGCTATAGATGCGGAGCGAGAGGCCATATCCAGCGAGACTGTCGCGCACCCAGTTAGGGCGCGAGTAGGAGTACTGCTCATCCATCCAGCTCTTCAGCCTCTACATCTTCAGTACGCCCTCCAGCTCCAGCAGGGCGCGGTACATCTAGGGTGGTGCACGAGGTCGAGGGGGACCCAGTCGGTTCTATGCTTTGAGTGGTTGCCAGAGTGCGGAGGCTTCCCCAAATGTTGTCACAGGTATTCTGACTATTCATTTACATGATTTTTATGATCTTATTGATCCCGGTTCTTCTTTGTTATATGTTACTCCATTTATTGCTTTAAGTTTTTGGATAGAACCCGAACAGCTTCACGAGTCGTTCTCTGTGTGGACTCCGGTTGGTGATTCTATTACGGCCGTGCGAGTCTATAGGAATTGTGTGGTCACGGTGCGTGGTCGGGATACCACGACCGATATTATTGAGTTAGAAATGGTAGATTTTGATGTAATTATGGGGATGTATTAGCTCTATTCGTGCTTTGCTAAACTCGACTGCCAAAGCAGAATTATGAGGCTCGAGTTTCCTAATGAATCAATTATCGAGTGGCAGGGGAATAATGTTGTGGCAAGACGTAGAATTATTTCCTACCTTAAAGCCTCAAAGATGATCAGAAAAGGGTGCATCTACCATTTGGTCCGGGTTGCGGACACCACTTTAGAGGTGCCTGCTCCCGAATCTGTGTCTTTTGTGAATGAATTTCTTGAAGTATTTCCGGATGAGCTTCCTGGGATTCCATCAGATAGAGAGATCAATTTCAGGATTGATGTATTGACAGATATGCAACCAATATCTATTCCACCTTACCGAATGGCGCCAGCATAATTGAGAGAGTTAAAAGAACAATTGAAAGACCTATTAGAAAAAGGTTTCATTCGGCTACCATAGTCTCGGCAGGCAAGAAATGATCCATGAAGGCATCAACAAACTCATCCCACTTCGCCGGAGGGCTCCCCTCCCCACGGGAACCCTCCCACATATCAAACCACGAATACGCTGCTCCTTTTAACTGATATGAAGCCAACTCAACACCCTCTGTCTCTGTAGACTTCATAACCCGGAGAGTCTTGTATATTTCATCTATAAAATCCCGAGGATCTGCCTCTGGGTCGGTGCCTGTGAACTCTGGAGGGGATAACCGCAGAAAGGTTAACTCTGGAACCTGAAGAATCCCCTTGCTCACAAGAGGATGCAGGGGCAACACTTGACCTTTGGTCCTGGGAGGCCACTAGCTGGGTCAACATCTGAATAGCTCCCCTGAGGTCCCCATCAGAAATACCGCGACCGGAAGCTTGGACTAAGGAAGGATCAGGAACATCAACGGGAGGGATTTCAGCACCCTCCATTGGAATAGGTACAGGAATAGTCTGGCCTGGAGTGGAGGAGTCGGGCTGGTTTGTGGCCGGGGAATAATTCACACTCGCACCACCAGCTGGAGAATTTGTTGCCGTTCCTGGGGTGGCATTGGCCTCTGGGCCGAGTCGATCTCTCTTCTTGAGTGCCATTTACTGAAAATTAGGACAATGCACGAGTTAGATAAAGATGTTCTCACCTTCCACTTTATCGCACGATACAGAGTAACAATGAAAGGGTATTTTCCTAAATGTCCATGCAGCCCCCTAATTATAGATGTGGTCGACAACACACCGATAATAAGGGCTCTACTAGACAAGGATCCGAGACATCCTAGGACACTTTTAAAAACCTTAGGATATGATACCAAGTTTGTCATGCCCCAAAACCGAGGGACGAGACCGGCGCCTAACTGGATGATCTCGGTCAAGCGGACCTGGATTGCCTTTCCTACCCAACGCATCGCCCCGTCTTTATAACATACAAATTTATGAGTGAAATAGCAAATGGATTCAAAATATGAATTTACAAAATAAGTCCACTTTCCTCTTTTAAAACTATCATTTGATAATCCCAAAATATACAACTAAGCACAACATTTCAACCACGGAACCGCATTTACGAATAGTTACAACTACTACCCAAATATATACAACCTAGAAAGTATTTACAGAGCCTCTAAAGGTACGGAGAACAGTATACATACTTGCCGGCAATAAGGCCCCGTCTATACCTTTTACAACATAAGCAAAAGAGATTACATAAACTACACAGGGCCCAGAGAGGAAGTGGGGCTCACCGGATCTGCTGAAGGTATGAAGGGGAAACACCACTATCGGTGGTCTGAGCTACCTGCTGTGGTACCGCCTACATCCATATAAAAGATGTAGCGCCCCCGGCAAAAGGGACATTAGTACCGTTGCATAGTACTAGTATGTATGAATAAAGTTTATTCCAAGTATAATCAAACAGTACACAATTGGAAGACAGTCAGGGTAACCACACAAGTAGCACACAGATATACAGATAGTTACAAATGAAGATTTCCACCATTACTCATTTCAATTATTCATCTATTGCGGCGCGCAACCCGATCCCACCGTACATTAATATTTCACCCTGATTACCTCTCCAACCTTATTACTTCATGTTGCGGCGTGCAACCCGATCCCACCGTACAATCGCACTTCACCCTTATTACCTCTCCACCCTTATTACTTCGTATTGCGGCGCGCAACCCGATCTCACCGTACAATCGCACTTCACCCTTTATTACCTCTCCGCCCTATTTATTTCGTAAAGCGGTGCGCAACCCGATCCCACCGTACGTTCACATTTCATAGCAACAATAACCAACAATTATATCACAAGGATATTCATAATCAATAACATAAGTTCATACCAACCAAAAACTATATGAAGTCAAGACACAATAATCCTTACCAAACAGTAATTCACATATGGTGTTGCCATCATTATTTAACTCAATTAAATCAATCCACAGTTTCTTTTCATCATTTGCCACACTCGACCCTTAGCAATTAGAAACCTTACCACATTAGAGTATGTTAAAATTCTTTCATTTAGTAGCACATACTGCCATATTGACATATTCGAACATTTAACGAATCTTACTCATGGTAGGATAAGCACAAAGAATGACCCTTCACAATCGCAATTAGCATGGTAATATATTAAGAAAATCAGAGAATGAAATCTTACATGTCGACATAGTAGGACAATCAATTCACATATGCTCAAGCAAGAATTTCATACCGTGTGCTCGGACACCAACAAGGTGACTCTACAAAGATTAAAGTTAGCCATACATACTAGGTGTTCCTTTAGATTAAATGGCCTCTTTTTAGCGAAAGATTACTCTAACCCATTTCCTTTTACTAGATTATGACTAGTTACTTACGTGCATGCAAGACTCCTACCCCCACCTTCATGAACTCACCTAACCATGTTTCATTTTAACAAAATCTGGAAATTAAGGTTGGCGGGGTCGAAGCTTACCTCTTGTAGTGAAGAAAATGGTGTCCTAATTGATCAATTCCAGGCCTGAGTAGTGATGGAGGAACAAATTTGATGAAGTTGGAACTCTATCCCTCTAGAACCCACTAATACTGCACAACACATCAAGAACCCATGACTAGGGTACAAAGCCTCTTCCACCAAATATCGATCTCGGGTGGCACTGAAGATAACACTAGCTTACTCTGAACTTTCAAATCACTTTTCCTTGCTCATCCGAGATCATGACGTCCTTGTCAACACCGAATCGCAATCTCGATTCTCACTCCCAGTTACATACTGCCTATCGCACCTAACATGCCAATAAGAGGTAGCGCAAGAATTCCATCATAACTTCTGAACCACCAATAGGGTGACCACTTCATCATATAGAAACCTTTTACTTAACTCAATTCAAGAGTACCATCTCAACACACGAGTGAATTCCCACAATCACACAACATGCAAATCCTTAAGTAGTAGTCTATACCACCATAACCCTTCCGGGATCCGCCTACACCTGACAAGCCATAACACTCAAATGCTCCCACATGAAATCTATTACGACGGTCGACAAGACCCGCACACACCGGCACAACCACATGCATAACTTAATCACATCGAAGGAACTGGTCACTACAGTAAAGGTGCCATTTCAACCATGGCTAATGAATATATCTTCTTTTAATCATCTTCAATTGCCTCAGGAATAACAACAACTTTCTTCAACTCCCAGCAAACTCAACCCTCAGTCATCCCGAGTGACCTTGATTCATGAGACTATGCTGCCTAAATCCCGCAACCCGTCTCATACCCTCCTAAAATCTTTCTACAACCCGGAGTTTATTTCTCTCACTCCTCCAATACTATCCTGCACGCTGAAACATATCATAGAACCCCAACCATTTTCCTTTTCTCAGGAATTACGCTTCATAAGCTCAATCCTTGACCATACTGCCGCCTGAAACCCTTTTCAATGAGGCATTCTTAACTTTTGAATCCACCAGGACCGCTATTGAGTCACCGACTCTGACTGGCCCCGAATACAACAACTCTGAGGCTCTTCTAGCACATCGACATCCTTTTCAATGAGGCACGTGACTGAGTCACTATCCATACAACTCGCCTATGCCTTAAGCATAAATTCTGAATCTCCCAAAGCCTAACCCCAGCCTGACAGGGCAAACTTTTGCACACATTCATCAAATCCCACACACAATCACCATTTTACTCCTTTCCCTTAGTTGTGATAACTTGCCGTCACACCGACAATCCGCAACCTCGTGAGAAGACAATCCTGCAACCCAACTGCAGATGGTAGGACTCCCTCACTTAGCGACTTCTCGACTTCCGCTTCTTACACCTAGCCTCCTAGAAATGGAACCATCCTCTAGCCTCAATTCAATATCATTCTCTGTATACCTTAAACCAGCAGATCACCACAACTTCCAACTCTTCGAAGATCACCTTTCTCTAGCTGCCTTCATTATCAACACTTATCCGGCACTGAATCACCGCACCTCACGGTCTCTGCCAGCCGCATTCTTTAATACTTCTTCACAATACTCTGTCCCCATGCACCGTGCGGCGGAGTTTGAGGTCCTTAAGTAGGGCAACATGAGTGTGTGGGAGTACCACATGGAGTTTGTGCGCCTGTCCAAATATGCCATCCACATGATGCCGACTGTGGAGGCCAGAGTTCGACGGTTTGTTCAGGGCCTTGGTCTGTTGGTTGTTAATTTAGCTGCTACAGCTGCCTTGCATTCGGATATGAATTATGGGAAGATCGTGGGATTCGCCCAGGACACAGAGGCTCGGAAGTTGAAGATAAGGATGGAGAGAGAGAGTGGTAGTAGGGCCCGGTCAGCGGGCAACCCTGGGAGTTCAGTTGCAGGTGGGAGATCAGCCCTTGGGAGAGGGTCATCAGGGCCATCCCAGTACTATGCTCAGTCTTCTGCCAGTGCCCCATCATCAGGGCACATTTATCAACAGGAGGGTCGCTTTGGACGAGGTTAAGATAACAAAAGTTCCATCAGTCGGGTCGTTCATGTGAGAGGTTCCAGCAGCAGCGGAGGGCCCCATGCCCTAAGTGTGGGAGGTCTCATTTTGAGCCCTGTTACTTGGATATACCGGTGTGCTATAGATGCGGAGAGAGAGGCCACATCTAGAGAGACTGTCGCGCACCCAGTCAGGGCGCGAGTAGGGGTACTGCTCAGCCATCCAGCTCTTCAGCCGCTACATCTTCAGCACGCCCTCAAGCTCCAGCAGGGCGCGGTACAGCTAGGGGTGGTGCACAAGGTCGAGGAGGACCCAATCGGTTCAATGCTTTGAGTGGTCGCCAGATTGCGGAGGCTTCCCCAAATGTTGTCACAGGTATTCTGACTATTCATTCACATGATGTTTATGATCTTATTGATCCCGGGTCTTCGTTGTCATATGTTACTCCATTTATTTCTTCAAGTTTTGGGATAGAACCCGAACAGCTTCACGAGTCGTTCTCTGTGTGGACTCCGGTTGATGATTCTATTACGGCCGTGCGAGTCTACAGGAATTGTGTGGTCACGGTGCGTGGTCGGGATACCACGACCGATATTATTGAGTTAGAAATCGTAGATTTTGATGTAATTATGAGGATGTATTGGCTCTATTCGTGCTTTTCTAAACTCGATTGCCAAACCAGAATTATGAGGCTCGAGTTTCCTAATGAATCAGTTATCAAGTAGGAGGGGAATAGAGTTGTGCCAAGACGTAGATTTATTTCCTACCTTAAAGCCTCAAAGATGATCAGAAAAGGGTGCATCTACCATTTGGTCCGGGTTGCGGACACCACTTGAGAGGTGCCTGCTCCCGAATCTGTGTCTTTTGTGAATGAATTTCTTAAAGTATTTCCGGACGAGCTTCCTGGGATTCCATCAGATAGAGAGATCAATTTCGGGATTGATGTATTGACAGATACGCAGCCAATATCTATTCCACCTTACCGAATGGCGCCAGCATAATTGAGAGAGTTAAAAGAACAATTGAAAGACCTATTAGAAAAACGTTTCATTCGGCTACCATAGTCTCGGTAGGCAAGAAATGATCCATGAAGGCATCAACAAACTCATCCCACTTCGCCGGAGGGATCCCCTCCCCACGGGAACCCTCCCACATATCAAACCACGAATACGCTGCTCCTTTTAACTGATAGGAAGCCAACTCAACACCCTCTGTCTCTATAGACTTCATAACCCGGAGAGTCTTGTATATTTCTTCTATAAAATTCTGAGGATCTGCCTCTGGGTCGGTGCCTGTGAACTCTGGAGGGGCTAACCGCAGAAACTGGTTGACTCTGGAACCTGAAGAATCCCCTTGCTAACAAGAGGATGCAGGGGCAACACTTGAACTTTGGGCCTGGGAGGCCACTAGCTGGGTCAACATCTGAATAGCTCCCCTGAGGTCCCCATCAAAAATACCGCGACCGGAAGCTGGGACTAAGGAAGGATCAGGAACATCAACGGGAGGGATTTCAGCACCCTCCACTGGAGTAGGAACAGGAATAGTCTGGCCTGGAGTGGAGGAGTCGGGCTAGTTTGTGGCCGGGGAATCACTCACACCCGCACCACCAGCTGGAGAATTTGTTACCATTCCTGGGGTGGCATTGGCCTCTGGGCCGAGTCGAGCTCTCTTCTTGGTTGCCATTTACTGAAAATTAGGACAATGCACGAGTTAGATAAAGATGTTCTCACCTTCCACTTCATCGCACGATACAGAGTAACAATGAAAGGGTATTTTCCTAAATGTCCATGCAGCCCCCTAATTATAGATGTGGTCTACAACACACCGATAATAAGGGCTCTACTAGACACGGCTCCGAGAAATCCTAGGACACTTTTAAAAACCTTAGGATCTGATACCAAGTTTGTCACGCCCCAAAACCGAGGGACGAGATCGGCGCCTAACTGGATGATCCCGGTCAAGCGGACCTGGATTGCCTTTCCTACCCAACACATCGCCCCGTCTTTATAACATACAAATTTATGAGTGAAATAGAAAATGGATTCAAAATATGAATTTACAAAATAAGTCCACTTTCCTCTTTTATAACTTCATCATTTGATAATCCCAAAATATACAACTAAGCACAACATTTCAACCACGGAACCGCATTTACGAATAGTTACAACTACTACCCAAATATATACAACCCACAAAGTGTCTACAGAGCCTCTAAAGGTATGGAGAAGAGTATACATACTTGCCGGCAACAAGGCCCCAGCTATACCTTTTACAACATAAGCAAAAGAGATGACATAAACTACACAGGGCCCAGAGAGGAAGTGAGCTCACCGGATCTGCTGAAGGTATGAAGGGGAAACACCACAATCGGCGGTCTGAGCTACCTGCTGTGGAACTGCCTACATCCATATAAAAGATGTAGCGCCCCCGGCAAAAGGGACATTAGTATCGTTGAATAGTACTAGTATGTATGAATAAAGTTTATTCCAAGTATAATCAAACAGTACAATATTGGAAGACAGTCAGGGTAACCACACAAGTAGCACACAGATATACAGATAGTTACAAATGAAGATTTCCACTATTACTTATTTCAATTATTCATCTATTGCGGTGCGCAACCCGATCCCACAGTACATTTACATTTCACCCTTATTACCTCTCCACCCTTATTACTTCGTGTTGCGGCGCGCAGCCCGATCCCACCGTACAATCGCACTTCACCCTTATTACCTCTCCACCCTTATTACTTCGTATTGCGGCGCGCAACCCGATCCCACCGTACAATCGCACTTCACCCTTATTACCTCTCCACCCTTATTACTTCGTATTGCGGCGCGCAACCCGATCCCACCGTACAATCGCACTTCACCCTTATTACCTCTCCACCCTTATTACTTCGTGTTGCGGTGTGCAACCCGATCCCACCGTACGTTCACATTTCATAGCAACAATAACCAACAATTATATCACAAGGATATTCATCATCAATAACATAAGTTCATATCAACCAACAACTATATGAAGTCAAGACACAATAATCCTTACCAAACAATAATTCACATATGGTGTTGCCATGATTATTTAACTCAATTAAATCAATCCACAGTTTCTTTTCATCATTTGCCACACTCGACCTTTAGCAATTAGATACCTTCCCACATTAGAGTATGTTAACATTCTTTCATTTGTAGCACATACTTCCATATTGACATATTCGAACATTTAAAAAATCTNATTCTTTCATTTAGTAGCACATACTGCCATATTGACATATTCGAACATTTAACGAATCTTACTCATGGTAGGATAAGCACAAAGAATGACCCTTCACAATCGCAATTAGCATGGTAATCGATTAAGAAAATCAGAGAATGAAATCTTACACGTCGACACAGTAGGACAATCAATTCACATATGCTCAAGCAAGAATTTCATACCGTGTGCTCGGACACCAACAAGGTGACTCTACAAAGATTAAAGTTAGCCATACATACTAGGTGTTCCTTTAGATTAAATGGCCTCTTTTTAGCGAAAGATTACTCTAACCCATTTCGTTTTACTAGATTATGACTAGTTACTTACGTGCATGCAAGACTCCTACCCCCACCTTCATGAACTCACCTAACCATGTTTCATTTTACCAAAATATGGAAATTAAGGTTGGCGGGGTCGAAGCTTACCTCTTGTAGTGAAGAAAATGGTGTCCTACTTGATCAATTCCAGGCCTGAGTAGTGATGGAGGAACAAATTTGATGAAGTTGGAACTCTCTCCCTCTAGAACCCACTAATACTGCACAACACATCAAGAACCCATGACCAGGGTACAAAGCCTCGTCCACCAAATATCGATCTCGGGTGGCACTGAAGATAACACTAGCTTACTCTGAACTTTCAAATCACTTTTCCTTGCTCATCCGAGATCATGACGTCCTTGTCAACACCGAATCGCAATCTCGATTCTCACTCCCAGTTACATACTGCCTACCGCACCTAACATGCCAATAAGAGGTAGCGCAAGAATTCCATCATAACTTCTGAACCACCAATAGGGTGAACACTTCATCATATAGAAACCTTTTACTTAACTCAATTCAAGAGTACCATCTCAACACACGAGTGAATTCCCACAATCACACAACATGCAAATCCTTAAGTAGTAGTCTATACCACCATAACCCTTCCGGGATCCGCCTACACCTGACAAGCCATAACACTCAAATGCTCCCACATGAAATCTATTACGACGGCTGACAAGACCCGCACACACCGGCACAACCACATGCATAACTTAATCACATCGAAGGAACTGATCGCTGCTGTAAAAGTGCCATTTCTACCATGGCTAATCAATATATCTTCTTTTAATCATCTTCAATTGCCTCAGGAATAACAACAACTTTCTTCAACTCACAGCAAACTCAACCCTCAGTCATCCCGAGTGACCTTGATTCACGAGACTATGCTGCCTAAATCCCGCAACCCGTCTCATACCCTCCTAAAAATCTTTCTACAACCCAGATTTTATTTCTCTCACTCCTCCAATACTATCATGCACGCTGAAACATATCATAGAACCCCAACAATTTTCCTTTTCTCAGGAATTACGCTGCATAAGCTCAATCCTTGACCATACTGCCGCCTGAAACCCTTTTCAATAGGGCATTCTTAACTTTTGAATCCACTAGGACCGCTATTGAGAGTCACCGACTCTGACTGGACCCGAATACAACAACTCTGAGGCTCTTCTAGCACATCGACACCCTTTTCAATGAGGCAAGTGACTGAGTCACTATCCATACAACTCGCCTATGCCTTAAGCATAAATTCTGAATCTCCCAAAGCCTAACCCCACCCTGACAGGGCCAACTTTTGCACACATTCATCAAATCCCACGCACAATCACCATTTTACTCCTTTCCCTTAGCTGTGATAACTTGCCGTCACGCCGACAATCTGTAACCTCGTGAGAAGACAATCCTGCAACCCAACTGCAGATGGTAGGACTCCCCCACTTAGCGACTTCTCGATATCCGCTTCTTACACCTGGCCTCCTAGAAATGGAACCACCGCCTAGCCTCAATTCAATATCATTCTCTGTATCCCTTAAACCAGCAGATCACCACAACTTCCAACTCTCCGAAGATCACCTTCCTCTAGCTGCCTTCATTATCAATACTTATCCGGCACTGAATCACCGCACCTCACGGTCAGCCGCATTCTTTAATACTTCTTCACAATACTCTGGCCCCATGCATCGTGCGACGGAGTTTGAGGTCCTTAAGCAGGGCAACATGAGTGTGTGGGAGTAACACATGGAGTTTGTGCGCCTGTCCAAATATGCTATCCACATGATGCCGACTATGGAGGCCAGAGTTTCAATGGTTTATTCAGGGCCTTGGTCCCTTGGTTGTTAATGTAGCTGCTACAGCTGCCTTGCATTCGGATATGAATTATGGGAAGATCGTGAGATTCGCCCAGGCCACAGAGGCTCGGAAGTTGAAGATAAGGATGGAGAGAGAGAGTGGTAGTAGGGCCCGGTCAGCGGGCAACCTTGGGAGATTAGTTGCAGGTGGGAGATCAGCCCTTGGGAGAGGGTCATCAGGGCCATCCCAGTACTATGCTCAGTCCTCATCCAGTGCCCCATAATCAGGGCACAGTTATCAACAGGGGGGTCGCTTTGGACCAGGTTCAGATAACAGAAGGTTCCATCAGTCGGGTCGTTCAGGTGGGAGGTTCCAGCAGCAGCGGAGGGCCCCATGCCCTAAGTGTGGGAGGTCTCATTTTGAGCCCTGTGACTTGGATATACCGGTGTGCTATAGATGTGGAGAGAGAGGCCATATCCAGCGAGACTGTCGCGCACCCAGTCAGGGCGCGAGTAGGGGTACTGCTCAGCCATCCAGCTCTTCAGCCGCTACATCTTCAGCACGCCCTCCAGCTCCAGCAGGGCGCGTTACAGCTAGGGTTGGTGCACGAGGTCGAGGGGGACCCAGTCCGTTCTATGCTTTGAGTGGTCGCCAGAGTGCGGAGGCTTCCCTAAATGTTGTCACAGGTATTCTGACTATTCATTCACATGATGTTTATGATCTTATTGATCCCGGGTCTTCTTTGTCATATGTTACTCCATTTATTGCTTCAAGTTTTGGGATAGATCCCGAACAGCTTCACGAGTCGTTCTCTGTCATGGTGCGTGGTCGGGATACCCTGACCGATATTATTGAGTTAGAAATGGTAGATTTTGATGTAATTATGGGGATGTATTTGCTCTATTCGTGCTTTGCTAAACTCGACTGCCAAACCAGAATTATGAGGCTCGAGTTTCCTACTGAATCAGTTATCGAGTGGGAGGGGAATAATGTTGTGCCAAGACGTAGATTTATTTCCTACCTTAAAGCCTCAAAGATGATCAGAAAAGGGTGCATCTACCATTTGGCCCGGGTTGCGGACACCACTTTAGAGGTGCCTGCTCCCGAATCTATGTCTTTTGTGAATGAATTTCTTGAAGTATATCCGGCCGAGCTTCCTGGGATTCCATCAGATAGAGAGATCGATTTCGGGATTGATGTATTGACAGATACGCAGCCAATATCTATTCCACCTTACCGAATGGCGCCAGCATAATTGAGAGAGTTAATAGAACAATTGAAAGACCTATTAGAAAAAGGTTTCATTCGGCTACCATAGTCTCGGCAGGCAAGAAATGATCCATGAAGGCATCAACAAACTCATCCCATTTTTCCGGAGGGCTCCCTTCCCCACGGGAACCCTCACACATATCAAACCACGAATACGCTGCTCCTTTTAGCTGATATGAAGCCAACTCAACACCCTCTGTCTCTGTAGACTTCATAACCCGGAGAGTCTTGTATATTTCTTCTATAAAATCCTGAGGATCTGCCTCTGGGTCGGTGCCTGTGAACTCTGGAGGGGCTAACCGCAGAAACTGGTTGACTCTGGAACCTGAAGAATCCCCTTGCTCACAAGAGGATGCAGGGGCAACACTTGACCTTTGGGCCTGGGAGGCCACTAGCTGGGTCAACATCTTAATAGCTCCCCTGAGGTCCCCATCAGAAATACCGCGACCGGAAGCTGGGACTAAGGAAGGATCAGGAACATCAACGGGAGGGATTTAAGCACCCTTTACTGGAGTAGGAACAGTAATAGTGTGGCCTGGAGTGGAGGAGTCGGACTGGTTTATGGCCGGGGAATCATTCACACCCGCACCACAAGCTGGAGAATTTGTTGCCCTTCCTGGGGTGGCATTGGCCTCTGGGTCGAGTCGAGCTCTCTTCTTGGGTGCCATTTACTAAAAATTAGGACAATGCACGAGTTAGATAAAGATGTTCTCACCTTCCACTTCATCACACGATACAGAGTAACAATGAAAGGGTATTTTCCTAAATGTCCATGCAGCCCCCGAATTATAGATGTGGTCGACAACACACCGATAATAAGGGCTCTACTAGACACGACTCCGAGACATCCTAGGACACTTTTAAAAACCTTAGGATCTTATACCAAGTTTGTCTCGCCCCAAAACCGAGGGACGAGACCGGCGCCTAACTGGATGATCCCGGTCAAGCGGACCTGGATTGCCTTTCCTACCCAACGCATCGCCCCGTCTTTATAACATACAAATTTATGAGTGAAATAGCAAATGGATTCAAAATATGAATTTACAAAATAAGTCCACTTTCCTCTTTTAAAACTTCATCATTTGATAATCCCAAAATATACAACTAAGCACAACATTTCCAACACGGAACCGCATTTACGAATAGTTACAACTACTACCCAAATATATACAACCCACAAAGTGTCTATAGAGCCTCTAAAGGTACGGAGAAGAGTATACATACTTGCCGGCAACAAGGCCCCGGCTATACTTTTTACAACATAAGCAAAAGATATGACATAAACTACACAGGGCCTAGAGAGGAAGTGGGGCTCACCGCATCTGCTGAAGGTATGAAGGGGAAACACCACTATCGGCGGTCTGAGTTACCTGCTGTGGTACCGCCTACATCCATATAAAAGATGTAGCGCCCCCGGCAAAAGGGACATT